>OY829914.1:168880084-168980625 GCA_963691935.1 Nephrotoma guestfalica
TCACAGAAAAAGAAAGCTTATTGAAATGCAAAAAATGTATTGGTTGCTACTTTCTCAGCATCATCAGCTCTCAATAATTTAACTGTACAAAATAAACTATTACTTTTACTTTAATACTCCTACTAAAGATTTAGACAGCCTACAGCAACGCAGACATGTTGCAAAACTTTGCATGTTGTACACATTAATGCATGATAAATATTCTGCAGAACTAAAGGAGAAAATACCACCATTCGTTACGCCAGGAAGAGTAACAAGAGGAACAGTCAATGCACCAAAGGCTTACGGTGGAGCTACAGAATCCTCAATCTGAGGAAGCGATAATATATTAACCAAAACGAAATGTAATTTAAACATAAAATCCTGTTACTCGTTATTCCGAAAATACCCGAAAAATTACCGAAAATGTTAAAATCAGGTATGTTCAACTGTGGTGGTTCAAAATAAACGATTCCAACATTTTTCCGAGTTAACGTTTCGATTATCAATTGTTAAAACTGAAACCTTTTTGTAACTTTACAAACTTGTTATTATTAACTAAAGTTGAAAAAATTAAGAATTCCAGTGGGAAAATATGTATTTTTTTAACTTTTGCTTTTCTATTGTAATGGTTTCTAATGTGATTTTTCCGTACATTGATCTATCTTCAGTGCTCTCGAATTAAATACACAATCATAGAAAATTCATCCATTTAGCGTCAAATCTGAGTGACAACAACTATGATAATCGACACCTACTTTTACTTTTATACACATACACAATCAACTTCCCAACTACCCCATACTTTTTCGTCCATTATCGCTTGACCACGGATAAATTTGAATTTTTGGCTCCTAGATGGAATATTTTGTAAGAATCCTAACAATCAGTTTCAAACGGATGAGATTATTGATTTGAAAAAATCAATCTTCTCATCAGGTCGCGACGACTGATGTTGTATTACTTACATTGGAATATTGTCTACATATATATATAGGACAATATCATGTATTTGTAGTACTAGCGAATTACTGCTTAGCCTACGAAATTGATTCTTTCAATTTTTTCATCTATATTTCATACTCACAACTAACTTTTCGTGTTTACGAATTCATATTTATGTTTTACTTTTGTTTTTCTATTGTAATGGTGTTTAGGGAAAATATGAACAATCGAAAACATTTCGAAAAACTCCCGCTTTTAAGATTTATTACCAATTTTAAGGTTAACTCGCTGTTTGCGGAAACAATGCGAATGTTGCGACATCAAAATGCAAGTACTGAACAAACTGTCAACCGTCTCCAAACCGCCATTTTTCAAATTTCTTAATTTGGAGAAATAATGTGAAATTGTAATTGAACAAAAAATTGACCAATTATGCGTAAAAGTGTATTTGTACTGATCCATCTATTATTTAAAATCCTCATACTAAAATTACAAACCAACCAAAGCCACTTAACATTAGTCTAGTTTATCCAAAAATGGCCGGCAATCGTGAGGTTTTTGTTGGTGTTAATTCCTGTACTAAAAAAATGAATTCCGCAAAGTCTTCTAGCATTAGACCACTTTGCGCTAGAAATAATGATTTAAAAATAAAAAAAATATTCACAATCAAAAAATTTTCAATTTATTTATCTTCGCGTATTAATTGTTCAGCAAACAAAAAGAGATGATTTTTTAAATTGTTCTTAATCCGGCTTAAGCGTAATTTAGATATCCAAAGAGATATAGTTACCCACTACAACATATCGAAAATCTTCAATTAATAGATCAAAGACCATTACAAGCTGTACTCATTTACCCCTGCAGTATCTACAGACCACTTTTCTTTCAGGATGCTCGAAGCAATAACGTTATTAGTGATCGATATCTTGACATACTGATTCAATTTCTTGTACTTAAAATGGACCAATTTGGCCTACGAAGTACTTTACTCCAACAGGACGATAATGATTCACACATAGCTCGTGGCTACGATCCAAATCTGGCAAGAATTAGTTGTAATAATAGACTGGCCTTCACGATCCGTTGTCATGATCGTCCCCGATAATATTTTGAGTGCTTGAACTTGTATACTAATCGACCAAAATCTCGATACTTGAAAGGAACATCCAGAAAGATTTTGTTGAAATGACTTCTTAACTCTGCGAGAACATTATTAACAATAGCTCAGAAGAGTACAAAATGGAACGATTAAAGGAGTATTAAAACTAATATTAAAATAATTATATAAAGAATATTCCAAAAGTTTTCAAAAATTCTCATCCTAAATTTGTTTAGTTAAATTTTATTAATGACTAAAATTCAGTATTTCGTGTTTCGATATTTTACTGTATCGAGATTTTGTTTTTAAGTTTTATATTTTTCTGTATTTGAGTTTCGGGCTTTCAATGAACTCCCCTATAAAATGGACAAATTTAACGCAGCTATCAACCTTTACTTGAAGGATCGCGCGTTGGGTGCAGCTGCTCTGACAATTACAAGAAGCCAGGTCAATTTAAATGTCCGCCCAGCATCCAATTAAAACAAAACGTAAAACAAAATTAAGAAAAATAAAAGGTTTGGGAAGCGGAAAGGCATTAAATTAACATTAAAGTTTTAACAAATATCCAGCTGCATACTGAATTTTGTTTTCTATGTAATCTGTTTTGGGGCCGAAGCACTATCAACTCTTTCGCAGTTCGCTTTCGACGTTCTACCTGACGCAGTAGCCAAATCGAGGACGTACGGCTGTGGATACGATTAACGTAGCACCATTTGCATATTGCATTGCTCCGTGCCATCCTATGTACTGGCAAGGAAGATGGGTCGGCCTATGAGTTCTGCACTCCGATATCGCGTCATAGTTGTGTTCTTTTCATCACTGATCGTAATCAGATGGTGAAAAATCTCTTTTCATCCTGTCCCTATCGGCATTCGAATCCGGTACCTCCCGATTCAAATGTTAAAGCCTTACCCACTGTGTCGTTTGGCCAGTAATTTTGTTATCTAGATTTTCCATCTTAAGATTCGATCGATGAATAATAGTTTTATCAATAAGTTACGATAAACCTAAATATTTGCTCCCGCATCCTTAACATTTAACGTATCCCTGGCAATAGAACTAACAAAAAAATTAAATACATAAATTACGTACAAAGTGCTACTTATTGAGTTGTGATGTAAGGTCTAAGGATGTGTGCATAGTCCCGCTGCGTCATAGATCATGAGCTATGAATTATTCTATTTTCGGGTTTTTTTATATCTACATACAAGATACAACAATGGGAATTAATACGAAATGAACATCATTTAATACAGTTTTACGAGCAATTTTATTTTTTAAAACCTATAAAACTTTAATTACTGTTTTATACTCATAATATCGTATGTACATTGAATGAGATTTAGTTTTTCGGGTTTTTTTGTGTGTGCTTAAAATATAAATCTGTTGTATTTCCCAGATAGTGTATGTATATATGTGTGTGTGTGAGTATTATTATATAGGGAATAAAAAATTATACATCCATATAATAAAATATTCACCACAAGCACCTCATGTACTTAAAGAATTACTTTGATTAAATTATAAATTATATTGTTATTTGTATAAATGTCGATCTAGATATGTAAGAGCTTTATGATAATACTTTTAACTTTCATTTTATTTAATTTTTATTAAAATCTTATGTAACAAAACAATGTTAATTAAAGTATTCAAGTTGATAACTTATGCAAGAGTATTTGTGTAGCAAAAGGTGCAACATTACAAAGTCTCTTTAAATAACATGTTCCTACAATAACGTGTAAGATTTTTATTTAGAGTGGTAAATTATTATCCTTATTTCTGATTAATCGAAAAAATAATTAGAGAGAGTAAGGAATTAATTCCAAAATTTCTTACAAAATTAATTTTAGAATTTCAATGTAACTGTAGTTTACCAATTTTGTATTAAGCGTTTGAGAAATTGCTGTTTCTTTCCTGGCTTTTTTGCCTTAATCCTAATTATAATTTTGAAGCTTGTCCAGGTCCCAGGTCCCGGGTCCCACCGAAAGAGCTCTAAAACATATTTTCCTGAAATTAGCACCCATTGAAATGGATTTTTGGTTTGTTTTATTCGTCGTTAAAATATTAAGTTTTTAAATTTTTTATTTTATTTTGTATGCTATTCTGTGACTATAAATAACGAAGTTCACAAAAACACTCGCATAACTTTTGAAGGCGATGCAAAGAAGCAAGGCGTTCTAAATTTAAGGCTCAACTCGGTAATAACTAAGGATTCCTGTAAGACCACGGATCTGCTGCAATAAATCTCACAAAGAAATTGACAACATATGTATTTAAATCTTAAGGACGGCACAATTAATTATAAATGAGCCTTCATGCCCAAAACAAGTTGTGTTGTCCTCAAAATTCTTGTAAAAAAAATAAATAAATAAGTTCCTGGCAATTGATTCCTTGGCATTGTCTTCAAAAAATTTACCAAAATCGTGCTACCAGAAAAATAAAATAAATGAATTGCCCGGGCTACACCAGACGACATCAAAATCGACAGAGGAGGAACAAAATGTAAAAGAGAGACCAAGGTCAAAACATTAATTATATAGCGAATACTGAAAATTAATATTTTTACTCATAACAACCAACGTTTGTAGTATCATGGCGAAATGCAACATGGTGCATGCAACATGGCGAAACATTACGCAACATGGTGCAACATAACGGTTCATCTGGAGGACTCCTAAATGTATTATCTAGAAAGCGGAACTCCTAATCATTTCCTTGAATTCGAAAACCCTGTCCCGCCAAATTTGATCAAAATCGTTCAAGCCAAATAAAATGTTTAAAGAAGTCCACATCACACAACATTCCTGAACAAAATGCAATATCAAGCAACATGGTGCAAAATGACTAAACACGATGTAGCACAACGTAGTGCAACATCCCACAACATCGTGCAATATAACGCAACATGGAACAACATCGTCTGACATAATGTACTGTCATGCAACATGGTGTAACATCACGCAACATGGTGTAACATCACGCAACATAGTGCGGTGTAAAATGACGGCATATCCGGGGAATCCTAAATGAATTATCTGAATTATCCAGAAATCATAACTCCTTGTAATCGTTTCTTTGCATTCGAAACCCTTGTCCCGCTAAATTTTAACAAAATCGTTCAAACCTAATAAAATGCTAAAAAGGCTCCAAGCTGCTCCGCTCCCACCTGATGATTCGCTAAATGAATATTCCCGAAATAAGAATCCATTAAAATTATTTTTGGTAATGGAAAACGCTCCTCCTGCGATTTTTCTAAAAATCGTGTGAGCCAAACAAAATTTAGGAAAGGGATCCGGGAGTTTCCCGAAATTACTATCCACCCCAATCGACTCCTGGCACTCGAAAACGTTCCTTCATCAATTTTTATACAATTCGAGCGAGCTAAAGAAACATTAAAGATAGCAACCCGGGGCCAACCGTTCGATCTTCTGAACGGATTTTACCGAAATCTGGGCTAATCGCAATCGATTCCTGACAATTAAAAACCCTCCCTCACCAATCAAAATTGTACGAGTAAAAAAAAATAAAAATTAAGGCTTCACCAGGTGACCCTCTAACTGAATTTTCCCGAAATCGCGACCCATCACAATCGAGTTTTGGTAATCAAAAACCTTTCTCCACCAATTTTTATAAAAATTTAGCAAGAGCGGGATCTGGAGCCCATCGTTCGACTCTGAACGAATTTTCTCAAAATCGGGACAAATCGCAATCGACTCCTGATAAATGAAAATCATTCATACTTCACTAATCTTCAATAAAATCGTGCGAACCAACCCCCACCCCCAAAGAAATTTTCATCAGTCGTTTGAGGTGAGGCTAAAAAAGAAAAAGGAACCCGCGGCCTCACCGGAGGACCCCTAAAGGAATTTTTCTGAAATCAAAACTCATCGCAATAAAATTATTTATCATTGATCTGCAGCAAAATTTTGAATTGGCTTACAAATAAGTTTTGAGGGATTTACGGAAGACGAGGTAACTAGTATTAAATGACAACGAGCCATCTTGTAACTATATTTATGTTAAAGCGTCATCTTTTCCGTCTAAAAATCAGTATGTGTCATTTCGCTGAAATGTAAACAACGTGTTTTTTGTACTCTAATCATGTCAGCCTTGGTGTCAATTGCTAATTGTAGCTGATGCACATCAATTGCTGTGTGAAGCATATGGGGAACATACTCCATCAAAGAAAACCTGTGAGTACTAGTTCGACCGTTTTAAAAGTGGCGATGTTGACAACAGTGAGAAAGAACGCGAAGGGAGACCCGTAAAGTTTGAAGTTTCTAGGCCAACGGGGGGGTATGGTAGAAAAACAAGGAAATTGGGTTCCGTATGAACTCAAGCCAAGGGACGTCGAGCGCCGTTTTTTCACGTGCGAACAACTGCTCTGAAGACAAAATCGGAAGGGTTTCTGGCATAGAATCGTGACGAGGGACGAAAAGTGAATTCACTACAACGCAAAGCGCAGAAAATCGTGGGGTAAGCCCGGTCATGCATCAACTTCAACCGTCAAACCGAATATTCATGGTAAGACGCTAATGATGTGCATCTGGTGGGATCTGTTTGGTCTAATTTACTATGAGCCACTTCAGCCTAACGAAACCATCACTGGTAAACGTTTTCAACAATTGATGCAATTAAGCCGAGCACTTTCAGCACGATAACTCCCAGCTACATGTTGCAAGAGTCGTCAAGTAAACTTTGGAGGCATTTCGATGGGATGTCTTATCCCACCCGCCGTATTTACCAGACATTGGTGCCTCCGACTACCACTTGTTCCTGTCGATGACGCATGGTCTGGCCATGCAGCATATCACTGCTTACGAAGAAGCCATAAATTTGGTCGATTCTTGGATTGCCTCAAAACATGAGGGATTTTTCGACGCGGAATTCGTATGCTACCTGAAAATGGGATAAAGTCGTAGCTAACGATGGATAATACTTTAAATAAAATACATTGTACTAATTTCTCTGAATAAAGTTTCGAAGTTATAAAAAAACCTCAAAACTTATTTGTATCCCCAATAGTTCTGCGCAGCATGCCTTGTAAAAACCTAATACTTAGACTAAAAAGATTTTTCAATTAGTCTAGTACTGTGGATAACTAATTTAGCGAAAATGCAAATGAATTTAGGCAAGGTAATTGAATAGTATGCCTAGTGGTCGTACTATTCATTTATTACGCTTGGGCTTTATGCACGGTAGGGTAGAAGACTTTAGTCACAATAAACACCTACATCCCAGCGCAAGTAATTTTTCCTTGCAAGTGACACATTAAAAAATAATAATTTAACCAATTTCCCATGAAATTATTATGAATTGTTTCATTCCAGCATAAAATTTAATTCCGCCCCGTCTTAACTAAACTACGCCATGTAACACATAACATGAAATAAATGTTGCTGCGCATAATATTCGATAAAACTCGTATATTTCTCGAACGATGTGTTAAATTAATACAAAATCCCATACCGTATCCAAATTTCTATAAAAAATTCCACCCGGAATCTGCTCAAAACAGCTTCCCATGTACTCACATACCCAGCAAAAAATATGTTTCCGTGAAATATGTTATCATTGTATTGAAATCTAATTAATTTCTGCTCATGTAATATACGTTTTTGTTGTTTTAACGACAGCTAAAAATAATCGTTAACGAATCAACATAAATTTTTTTTTTTTTTCATGAATGTAACATTAATTTCTTGTAGTACGAGTATTAAAATATTATGTTTGTTCGTTGTATTTTTTTTTTGTTCTCGTTAGATTAAAGCAATTACAAACAGAAAAACGTAATTATCATAGTAATTACAAATGGAACGGAACACACAAAAAACAAGCAAAAAATTATAATAAATTTTTTACAAGTCGTTATGTTTTTTTTCCCCAATTACAAAAAAAAAATAATAATTTGTATTATGTCGGTAATAAATTAAAAAAGCAAAAATTCTAAATTTTTGAGTTTTAAAAAAATTTAATTACAAACATTTTGGCTGATAAGAATTAATGGCTGATCGTCTGCTTTTCTCGTGCTATTAACTTTTTGACAGATTATATCGAAAAATTTATGAAAACGAAAATTACGAAGGCGCTTCCTATTACGCTAAACAACAGTTTGCAGGAAAATGTTATGAATTTTATTTATTATTAATCTTTGTAAAATTTCTTGGAAACAAACTTGAGTTTCCGATAAGGATAACAATTTAAATTATGAGTTTTGTACGCAATGAAAAAATTACTTAGTGGTTTGCTGATCTCATCCCAAGTGTTTTATACTGATTTATAAGTATGCCGAGAAAATTGTTTGAGAATTTTATAAATCTAAAATAACAGTTCAATAACACGGAGGTACCCCAAATCCAATTACGTCTAATTTGACTAAATGTTTGGTTGCCTACTGGAGTAATATATAATGTCAGGCGCTAGAATCGTTATTTAAATTTGCATCATCGGCTGTGGACCAATACTCGAGTGCTCTAAACCTGCACCGACCAAATTAGCCCGCCTCAATGCAACCTGTACTATAATTTGTTACACATTTATTACAATTTATTACAACAAATCCCGATTTTATTACAGTTACCGTTTTAGGGGAACGCGTGGTCGGTTTAGCTTACCATTAAACCTGCACCGCCAAAATTGTAACTTTTGATGTAGCTATGATATCGGGATGATTCTTGAACCAGAATTTATTACAAATTTATTACATTGAATAAGTTAGTTCAAGACCACCCCTATAACTTGCCTAAGGGTAAATTTCACACCAAAACGATTATAAGTTTCAAAATCGTCAATTTAACCAACTTAAATAATTTTTTCTACACCATAATGCCCGTAGATTTTGGAAAAAATATTGCAAGAAGTCTTGTCGAGAGTAGGTCAGCGTTATCCAGGTGTGCAATAAATTATTTTTATGTCAGGATGCGCGGAATGGACTCCAAACGGTAGAGGGTATAAATAAGTAATTTAAGTAAGGGTCGAATTTACCACCTTTAATAATTTATTACACCAGACCTCCACCAGATATTTGGTCTAATGTTACCCCGTGGTCGTAATAAATGATTAAAGGTGGTAAATTCGACCCTTAAATACCTTTTTGAGCCTCTACCGATGGGAGCCAATTCCGCTTATCCTGACACAAAACTAATTTAGTACACAACTGGATAAGGTTAAGCTACCCACCACAATGTTGAAGGAGAAACATTTGATTCAATATCTGGTAGCGGCCTGGTGTAATAAATTATTAGAGGTAGTAAATCGACCCTTAAATAACCTATTTAAAGCTTTTACAGTTCGGAGCCAATTCCCCGTATCCTGACACAAAAATAATTTATTCCACACCTGGATCTGGTTGACTTGGCCACTACAGTGTCCAAGGAGTAACATTTGGCTCATAATCTGGTGGCGGTTTGGTGTAATAAACTATTAAAGGTGGTAAAGTCGACCTTTAAATTACCTATGTGGAGCCTCTACTGTTTGAAGTCAATTCCGCGCATCCTGACACAAAAATAATTTATTACACGACTGGATAAGGTTGACCTGCCCACTACAATGCCCAATGGGTAACATTTGACTCAATATCTGGTGGCGGTCTGGTGTAATAAATTATTAAAGGTGGTAAAATCGACCCTAAAAATTACCTATTTGAAGCCTCTACCGTTTGGAGCCAATTCCGCGCATCCTAACACAAAAATAATTTATTCCACACCTGGATCTGGTTGGCTTGGCTACTACAGTGTCCAAGGAGTAACATTTGGTTCATAATCTGGTGGCGGTTTGGTGTAATAAACTATTAAAGGTGGTAAAGTCGACCTTTAAATTACCTATGTGGAGCCTCTACTGTTTGGAGTCAATTCCGCGCATCCTGACACAAAAATAATTTATTCCACACCTGGATCTGGTTGGCTTGGCTACTACAGTGTCCAAGGAGTAACATTTAGCTTGTAATCTGGTGGCGGTATGGTGTAATAAATTATTAAAGGTGGTAAAATCGACCTTAAAAATTACCTATTTGAAGCCTCTACCGTTTGGAGCCAATTCTGCGTATCGTGATACGAAAATAATTTACTATGCAACTGAATCAGATTGACCTACCCACCACAATGTTCAAAGAATAACATTTGAGTCAATATCTGGTGGCGGTCTGGTGTAATAAATTTTTAAAGGTGGTAAAATCGACCCTAAAAATTACCTATTTGAAGCCTCTACCGTTGGGAGCAAATGCCGCGTATCCTGACACAAAAATAATTTAGTACACAACTGGGTGAGGTTGACTTGACCACCGCAATGTCAAATTAGTAACATTTGGCTCAATAACTGGTGGCGGTCTGGTGTAATAAATTATTATAGGTGGTAAAATCGATCTTTAAATTAAAAATTTCAAAAGGTTTCCGTTCGGAGAAAATTCCGTGTAACCTGACTCAAACATATTTTATTACACGCCTGTATAAGGTTGACCTACCCTTTACGACGACCATAGGGTAATATTAGACCCCATTTCTGGTGGCGGTCTGATGTAATAAATTATTAAAGGTGGTAAAATCGACCCTTAAATCACCTATTTGAATCCTCTACCGTTGGGAGCCAATTCCGCGTATATGCTGAAAAAAAATAATTTATTATACATCTGGATAAGGCTGACCTACTCTCAACAAGACTTCTTGCAACATTTTTTCCAGAATCTGGTGGCAGTCTGGTGTATTTTTTTTTATTAAAGTTGGCTAAATTGAAAAATGTTGGTTAATTTGAAATATATAATCGTTTTGGTGTGAAATTCACCCTTAGGCAAGTTATAAGGGTGGTCTTGAACTAACTTATTCAATGTAATAAATTTGTAATAAATTCTGGTCCAAGAATCATCCCGATAGCATAGCTACATCAAAAGTTACAATTTTGGCGGTCCAGGTTTAATGGTAAGCTAAACTGACCACTCGTTCCCCTAAAACGGTAACTGTAATAAAATCGGGATTTGTTGTAATAAATTGTAATAAATGTGTAACAAATTATAGTACAGGTTGAATTGGGGCGGGCTAATTTGGTCGGTGCAGTTTTAGAGCACTCAATACTCGGGTAAATCGTTTAGTACAGTAAATTAAATTTTTAGAACATATTTACCTCAAATACCGTGTCAATTCTCTAGTAAATACCTTTGTCAGAAGAGGCTTGGAGGGTAAAATTAATATGTTGGATGGGTTAACATCGCTGGTTTGTTGGTAGTAAAATAAACGTCAAGTAGATACAAAATAAAATAATTTTGTTAATCGTGCGCGTAACAAACAAAAATATCAGACAAAATGGAATTAAATAATAATATTGAATTAATTAACAAATAATACAAACAAACAATTAATTAACCAAAATAAAATGGCCATTATTATTGTAATGTGTGGTGAGGTTGCCAAATTAGCAAAGAAATATTTGAATCTTCAAGAAAAGATTCTTAAAGAGGTATACCAATCACGGGAGGTAAGACGCTTGCTATTTCCGTAAAAATTTGACTCATAATTTTTTTAATTTTTAGACTAGAATCAGCTATTGCATCGACCACAAACCACCAATAATTGTAAATATATTGAGTGGAACATTCCATAACTACTGATTCATTTAGAAGAATAATATAATGCATACCCCTCAAAACTCATGGTTGGAGTACAGAGGTAGAGTTGATTGTATTCTTATTTTGGTTGGAACGCGGAACAAGCTGCCGGGTGGTTTCGAAGGCGATGATAATGCCGAAAGCCACCGTTAAAAATATCAATCATAAATATTTTTGAAAAATTGTCATCAACAGTAGTTCAGAAGCTACCACTGCTTTCGGCGTTGGATGCAATTGAAACTGGAAGCAAATTCGCGAATAAGGTAAGTATTACCAGCGTGTAGTACCTTTTATTTCATTTAAAAATCCGTGCACTTTTCCAAGATTAAATAATATTGGTAATTGAATAATAAATTCAATTAATATTAGAAAAGTGCAACGATTTTAAAATGAAATAAACTAATATACAACATGTTTTGTGTAAATTATAATCTATCTGAATGCAATATTCATTATTCATTAATATTCATTTCTGATCTATTTGCATGCAATGTTTATTTTGCAATGTTTTTTTTTAATTTTTTTATCATTTAGGCGCGGCGCGAGGTTTTTAATAAAGCAGTGGGTGCAATTGATGGGTGCCACATTAAGGTTAAATGTCCACCCAATCAGAAAGACCAATACATCAACCGGGCGGTTTGCGATCCAACATACAAAATCATGAATATGCACGACCAGCGTGTACTTATAAACAGTAGCTTGTACAGGAATGCAACCTTTCCTCCGGAAGGATATTTTCTGTTGGGTGATGCGGGTTATAAGTGCATGTTGAACCCAATCGCAATTTTAACGCCTTACAAAGGTACGAATCTTAATGAACGTCAAGTACGATTCAATCATGCCCATTCAAAAGCGCGTATCACTATCGAACAAACGTTTGGGATGAGTAAAACAAGATGGCGAGCAATGTTTTTTAAAACTCTTGGATTAGAAATCAAAAGATGTGTTCAGGTCGTTTGTGCGTGCTGCGTAATGCATAATCATTGCATATCTGCAGATGATTTTACTGATTTTAGGAAAATCGAGATCAATACTGAATACGAAAGCAACAGTAGAGATTTTGCAGATGCGATTCAATTTCGCGATAAATTAAGCTTGAATATGTAAATTTTTAAAAATAAAAAATTTTAATTTATAATTAATTCAGTTATTTTATTATCCATTTTAAATTTATTTTAAATATATAAAATTCATATAGACTAGTTCAATCAGTCAGTCAGTTCAATCAGCTTTTAAATTCATGTGATCATGTGATCATTAAAATCATATGATTATTCCAAATCTGGAAAACCTTCGTTTGGAAACATTTTGTTGGTCACGAACGTAATTTCAATGTTTCGGACACTTTTCCTTACACCATCTGCCGTTTCCGTCAAATGTCCAATTAACACTTCCGTGGCTTCGCCTCTTCGTGGCTTTTTTAGGGGTACACTCTGGTTTCGATTCTTCGCAGTTCATTGTCACGTCAATCACTTCAGTTGGGGAAATACTGCGCACATAATTGATGATTTTCGACGTGCCAAAATAAATTGGTAGTCCGAGCTTTGTTTTTAGTCATGGAGCACATCAAAGAGCTCCCACTGAGTGGGCAGTATTTCCCCGTCTTCAGTGGACACACCGGACTGTGGTTGAATCATCTCATGCAGCATGAAGAACGTAATGGATCATAAAATCATCTTTAATCTAGTAAACAAACATTACCTTATATTTTTTTAATAAGTTTTGTCACTTCTGAGTGACATTTTTTACATTTTTTTGAGAGTCCTGCTTCTCTTATTACTTTTCTAAAACAGGAGATAGTACATGGATTATTGAAGATGTCACAAATTATCTTTACATATTAATCTATACTTACTCCCAACATTGCTTGGGAATCGAGTGAGTTGACTGGAATTCACAGTCCATGTAATTTTATATTTGTATTAAAAATAGTTATTAATAAAAAAATTACTTAACCTTACATCTTTCAGAATAAGATTTTTTTATTTTGTCGGTGTTCATTTCAGATTTTATTATACTGGGTGTCCGCCGGGAAGGTATACTACTTTGTTTGTTTATGATTTTTGATTAAATGAAAGAGAATGGATCTTATATTGATAAATGTTTTATTTAATGTCGGCAATTATGTATGGAATACAATATCAGATAAATGTCCGCCTCTGTTAGCCTCACAAATGCGAGCCCTTTTGAGCACATTTTTCATTACATTCTCATACATTTCACGCGGTATTTCATTAATTTCATCACGAATATTTTGTTTGAGTTGCTCAAGCGTTTCTGGTTTGTTTGCATAAGCCTTGCTTTTTAGATATCCCCACAAAAAGAAGTCCGGAGCAGTCAAATCAGGCGACCGTGGAGGCCAATCAACATCACCATTTTTTGAAATAACTTGTTGTGGAAAGATTTCTCGCAGTAATTCCATTATAATCCTGGCTGTATGCGATGTGGCACCGTCTTGTTGATACCACATGTTAATCAAGCCCAAAGTATGCAGTTGTGGCGTTAAAAAGTTTTCGATCATATCACGATATCGCTCCCCATTCACAGTTACCGTTACGCCGTTTTCATTTTCAAAGAAGTAAGGTCCAATGATTCCTCCTGACCAAATTGCACACCAGACTGTCACTTTTAATGGATGTAAAGGTGACTGATGAATAATGTGAGGGTTTTCCATTGCCCAGAACCGACTATTCTGTTTATTCACATATCCATTTAAATGAAAATGTGCCTCGTCACTCATTATGATTTGACGGACACCTTGAATTTACATCCTGCGACAAAAACAATTTTATCAATAATAAATTATTATTAATAATCAAGTAATAATAACTGATTATAATTTTCGAAAAATTATAATGTTTTGTTTGTCTACTTACCACCGAGAAAATAAGTGAAATAACAAAAAAAGGTGAAACGTCAAACAAACAGCAACAACAACTCGATTACTTTTCTACATAGAATTGTATACTTAGAATGAATGTAAACTTTTTTCGCATATAAAATTTTCTATTTCATGTGAAGCAAGTCAGAGCAGGATGGTTATATAAAAATGCATATGGCGGTCTCATATCTCAAAATAAAAACCCCTCAAACCAGTTTTTGTTTTTGTTTAAAGTGACGCGTTAAATTTTGTGTTCTTAAAAAATCTTGAAAATATTAATTAAAATAATTAAAATATTATTAAAATAGTTAGTGGATTGTGTGTAGCGCATCATATTAGTAATAAAAATTAGAAACATTTAATAAAATGAAGTGAGTCTTGTAAAAATCTGCAAAACTACGCATAAAAATTACAGGAAGGAATTTCGTACCATCAGTAAGTGTTTATATAAAATAAAACGTAAATTATGTTAAAAATAAAGTGATTTGTGGTAAAATTATCCTTAATTTAAGTTATAAATCAGAAAAAAATAAGAAAACAATTTTGGTTGTTGGCGTGGGTTTTTATCGTTTTGTAAACATATGTTATTACCAGTGCCGCATTTTTCTTATTTTATTTTATGTGCTAAGTGGTTTGCTTTTCATAATTTATTTTTATTTTGGAATATGTACTGTTGTAAGTAGAATTTTTACAGAAATTATAATGTAAACATTTATTTTTAGTTTGCCAAATTATGGAGAATTGAAAAAGCAATGGTTGACACTCGGACACAAACTATTCATTATAAATTGTCACTAAATACCTTAAACGGCCTCAGCAAGCAAACCCGCAAGTTCTTTTTTTTAACGGTGAATGGGCTGAAAATGACGAGGTGAATGGGCTGGAAATCTAAAGCCTTCGCTGATCACTTTGAAACTCTATTCTGCAACATCGTAGCAGACACCCAGATCGAACAGGTAGATATTGGGGGCATGATTGGTTACGTTTCAATTGCCGACTCACAAATTAATGATTCGGCACACGCACTTATGGAATCAAATTCAACTTTGATTCAAAAATATGAGTCTTTGGAACCGACAAGAACATTTTGTGCGATATTTGAACTGGTACTCAGCGCCCATTTATTCCAAAATCTTTACCCTATGAATCGTAACCTAGCGTTTCTCACCCCGGTATTAGAGCAACCGAAAAACAAATTGGTAAACAGTTTGATTGACCAGCATATCATGTGCACACCGTGCAAGGTAATCCGAAAGTAATATGTATTGTTTGACGATGATGCAGCACCAATATCGCTGAGACATTACTGCAAACTTGGAGTAAGTCATTTCGGTATACCATCAAGCATCGTGACCGATAGAGGTGCACAATTCGAATCAGTTCTATTTGACGAGCCATCTCCAAAACACAATAAAGCATGCAATGGTTAGTGTAGACCGATGGTGCCACGCCAACAAACAGTGGACGAATTACCACTAATCTTATTTATTATAATTTAAGAACTTCGTTTCGTGATGACTTACAAAGTACGTTAGTCGAACTCGTGACAGAATTTAGCGACTTCCCGCAGATTTAATGCCATCAAGTAAGTATATCAATCAATCCGAATTTGTCACGTAGTTGCGTAAGCACGTCAAAGACATTCAGCCCTCATCGACGTCTTGCGTTCAACGAATTAACATGAATTTGTGTAATGTGAATTCGTTTTGGTTAGAATGGATGCTATTCAACATCCATTTAACCTCCGAAAGGGAAGCCATTCCTCGTCATAAAGCGAAACGAAAAATACTTTATCCTTTTGATCAAAGCCGTCGAATCTACAGTATCGATAAATCAAATTAAACCTTGATTCATCGAGGTACCACACATTTAATAACTCATAGGTGTATCAAAGAAGATAAGAGCTAAATTAAACGCGCCTTCGTTATCTGAAACAACACGGTACAGTACTATTTCTACCGACGAATTGATTACAATATCACCCAAACAAGTAAAATTCTCACTGAGCATCAACGAACAACTCAAGTCGAGAATGGGTCACGTGATCAACAAACCAACTCGTTTTCGATGACGCCTATCGTTAACTGAAATCACTGGGGGCAGGGTAGTGTGGCGGCATTCAAACCAATCGCAACAAGAGTTATTTGTGATGATAGTAGTTTTAGTATGATTTAATAAAACTACGAAGAAACGATTCAAACGAAAATGTAAAAAATCAGTATCCACCAAACTCCTGCCTTAAAATATAAAATTATAAAACGAAATATTCAATTGTAAAATAAACATAAAATTGTAAAACTATATATAAAATTGTAACACAAATAAAAAGGAAAAATTATTTCTGTAATACAGTGCTGAATTTTGATGTACCAAATCCGTTAATATTATAGTTCACTATAATTATTTGGACAAGAAAAATTAAACTTTATCTCTAGGAACCACAACCCAAACTACTGACTGAAGAAGGCAAACATCAAAATATTCCTGAGTCATGAACTACCTTATCGACATTTATCAAATAAACAAAAAACGACACTACTGAAGTTAGCCGAAAATTTCAGCCGAAAAACTGCATTGTCGACATATTTCGTATAAGGTGGTAGTACAAAATTCTGGTGATATTAGCCGAAAATTAAATGTTATTGAAGTTAACAGTTAACACCAAACAAAAAAAAATTCAAAAACCAATATCACATAATTCGAATGTTTTCGAATTATTCAAATGAATCACCCAGTACAAATTACCACTAAACATGTGTCCAGCTTTTAATTTATTTCAGTAAATATGACCTGATTTTTGGCACAGGTGTTCACTGTTAACTCAACTCAAATTCAATGGCCCCTAACATGACAAATTATAAATATGGGATCCAGCTATTTACGAGTTGGTTTAACATCACCAAGTACAAATTACCACTAAGCATGTGCCCAGCTTTTAATTTATTTCACTATGATGCTACATAAAATATGGCTGAGGTTTGGCATAGGTGTTCACTGTTAGTGCCACAACTCAAATTCATTGGCCCCTAACACGACAAATTATAAATACGGGATCCAGCTATTTATGATTTATTTGGTCTAACTTTATCCAATTCATATGGACCTTTAAACATTTGAATTATGTGATATTGATTTTCGAAATTTTTTTCGGCGAAAATTTGCTGCTAACTTCAAAAACATGTAATTTTTGGCTAATATCAGCAGAATTTTGTACTACCTTATATAAAATATGTCGATAATGCAGTCGACTAACTTCAGTAGCATCAAAAAACGGCAATTGTTTTTCTATTGGGATTGGTTCGGTTGTCAAAATAATTATTAATACATTAATAAAATTAATATTAAAGGAAAATACACTTTATATAGGGTGGCTCTTTCGTGAGTACACTAAATTCGGGAGTGATGGAGAACACTTACCTGAATAAAAAATTTATATGACAACACATATTCTATATGTACCCGATATAGAGATAATCCATATTCTACTTAAAGTTAGTCACGTTTAATTTCACTCATAATTTAAAAATTATTACTCACAAATTTCTCAACATGCGAAAATCTTTTATTTTTTCAATATTTCTTTAAAAAATGCATTATTAACGTAATCTTTTTTGCGTATTTTCAACATATTTTGAAACTTTACTGTAATTGTGAGGTATTAGCTCGTATTTTACGAAAAAAAAGCTTCAATAGTTTTATATGTAAAATGTAAGAAAAAAGCGAAAAACTTTATTAATCCAGTAAAATTGATTCGTAGTCATGCTTGCTGAATCGCTTCCTGTGTGAGGTTTTTGGACACTTTTAAATTATTGGACACTTTTATAATTTGGACAGAAATTTGTGCGAGTGTCCAAAAATAATTTTGTAGACGAAATATAGATTTTAGACAGATATTTGGACAAGTGTGCATTTCTAAAAAGTATAAATACAAAAAAATTGTTTGTAAAATAGATTAAATTTTTGTATTTCATATTATTATTTTCAGAAATTATTTTAATCATCAGGAATATAGTACGCATACAAAAGAATGTCATTGTAGCTGATGGTAAATTACACGACATCAGAGTTTGGCTCCCATAATGGCTATACAGGTTTGAATGCCATTTCGAAATTAGCCGTAAGGCCCTCGTATAAAATTTTTGAACATTCACGCTTTACGCGATTTTTATATGGAAGAATGTCATTGTAGCTTATGGTAAATTACAAAAATTTCAGAGATTGGCTCCATAGTGACTATATAGGTTTGAAAGGGCATACATTGTGGAATTAAAATCACCTAATCTAATTTCGAAATTAGCCGACTCGTATATGATTTTTGAACATTCACGCTTACGGCTAATTTCGGAATGGCATTAAGTCATTTTATTTCCTTAAAGTATGCCCTTTCAAACCTTATGGGAGCTAATCTCTGAGATTCGTGTAATTTACCATAAGCTACAATGAATCCTTCCTTATAAAATCGCGTAAAGCGTGAATGTTTAAAAATTTTAGAAGAGAGCCCTATGGCTAATTTCGAAATAGCATTAGCAGATCTCAACTCCTTAAGGTATGCCCTTTTAAACCTGCAAAGCCATTACGGGAGCCAATCTCTGAGATTTATGTAATTTACCATAATCTTTATTTTTTTTATTTATTTATTTTACCAACAGTATTAATTTACATCTGACATTTCCAAAATTAGGTTCATTTATATAAATCAAATCTGAACAAAAAAAGTTTTTAGAATTCTTTTAAATTCATCTCTGGACAAATTAAAATCGAACACGGTAGATACATTATTAAATACACGGCTAGAATTACAAACCGGGTCCGACATACCAAAATTAGACCCATGGAAGTGCAGATTAATCACTAAGCCTCGGTGTCTGAGTGATCTCACTGGGGCACGTATTAAAAACAAGGATAGTAGTTGTGAACAATCAATTCGGTCCATTATAACGTCGCGCACAAACATTGCGGAACATTGCTAGATACGGCGGAAGCACATACTTAGGAGCGTTTACCTCTCGAGGAAGTCGCCTTAAGGCAAACAGCATAAGTCGCTTCTGGATTGATTCTATACGGTTAGAGGAATTGGTATAGTACGGATTCCAGACAATTGATGCATACTCCAAGTGCGATCGAACAAATGAAGCAAAGAGGACTTTTAGAGTATATGGATCATGAAAGTCTTTGGAGAAACGGATTAAAAACCCTAACATTGAATTAGCCTTATTAATACATCTGTCAATATGGTCCTTAAACGATAAATCTCGTGAAAACAAAACCCCTAAATCTAGAAAAGAATGAACTCGCTCCATCATAACGCCATTTAAGAATAAACTATTATCATGTCCATTACGTCCATAACGTCTTCTAGAAAAGTTCATAACTTTACATTTCGAAACGTTCAGGCAAAACTTATTCAAGCTTCACCAGTCGCAGAAAACGTTTAATTCCTGTTGTAGATTTAGCAGATCGCGATCATTTCTAATCTTACAAAAGATTTTTACATCATCAGCGTAAATCAGAAACTTACAATGTTTGAAGCACCGCTTCACATCATCTATGAATGCAATAAATAATAGAGGTCCAATGTGGCTACCTTGTGGGACGCCAGACAAAACATTGATATCTCTAGATAAAATATTATTTAAAAAAATTTTTTGAGTTCTGTTCGTCAAATATGAAAAAATCCACTTTAAAGGAAGGGCATCACAATTGTTGAGCTGTCCCAGTTTCTTTACCAATAAAACATGATCAATTTTATCAAAAGCTTTGCTAAAATCAGTAAACACTACCTCAACACCATCACCACCTTCTAATGCTAGCGTCAAAAAATTTGTAAACAAAGCAAGATTTGTCACAGTTGACCGTCCGGGGTAAAACCCATGCTGGTTTACTGAGATGGAATTTTTAATTAAGAAAAAGATGCGGTCCTTGACCATCGATTCAAATAATTTAGGAATAGCCGATAAGATAGAAATACCGCGGTAATTTTCGATATCCGTTCTCCGTCCACTCTTGAAAATTGGTTTAATGAAACTGGATTTCCAAATTGAAGGGAAAACCCCACTTTTCAAACTCAAATTGAAGATGTTCGTCAGCGGCTGAACTAAGACCGAAGTACACAATTCACATTTACATTCAAAAGAGCGTGCAGAACGTCATCGGTAGTAAATTGAAATTGAATGTTTGGATTATTATTAAAAACAAGTTCGTCATTCCCTCTCGAAGACGGGACATACACATTTTCAAAAAATGCTGCAAACAAGTCAGTGATAATTTGTGGATCACTAGCCGTCAAAGAATTGAAAGACATTTGCGAGGGTATACCTCTACAATTCCGTTTCGAATCAACATAACTCCAGAAACAGTTAGGGTTGTTTCTAATATTCGATTCGATCTCGACAATATATAAATTATTCAAGAAACGATTTAAAATTTTAAATTGAGATCTGAGAGCGCTAAATATTTCATAATTTACGGCGGATGGGTTTAATTTATATTTTTTATGAGCTTTAGATTTCCGATTTTTTAATCCTGAGAGGCGACTATTAAACCATGGCTCGCGCATCGACGAAACTACAGATGAACGGGGAATAAATTGTTCAATTGCCAAGTTCATTATTTTATAAAACTGATCAATATAAGCGTCTAAACTACCCGTTATATATTGATCCCAACTAATATTGTCCAGAAACTCATTTAAAGCATTATAATTTCCCTTATTAAAATTGAAAGACTCACTAGAATTAAATTTACGTTAACATTAACACAATTTTCAAATATTAATTGGATATGTAGTGGTATGTGAAAAATACTTGAAGAACCGCCGAGATCATTACAAGCAATGATTGTGCCATGTACTTCTACTGGAACGAACACCAGATCGAGGATATTGCTGCACTGGTTCTCGATGTTATTAATCTGTCTTAGCCCGAGTGAACAGATTGAGTCCATCACCAGATCTGAAGTTAGATCACCATTGAATGGCAGAAGTTCATCATCTACTGTAAGCCATTTTATTTTCGGTAAGTTAACATCTCCCAAAATCATCACACAATCAAAATCAGGAGCTGCAGCTGCTAGTTGGTTTGTGAAAAATAAAGATAGCTCACCATATATATTAACTGAGGATCCGTATGGTATGTAAACAGCAACTATCAACACCAGCTTTCCATTGAAAGCAAGTTTAACAGCCAAAATCTCCAACTCGTTACTCCCAAGGTCAATAATATCCGCACGTATATCTTTCGTGACCGCTAGCAGAACTCCGCCACCTCTCGCTGTCGATTCAAGATCCGTATAACGATCGCGTCTGAAAACATAGTAGTCTGGAGGGAAGTACTCTGCAGAATTGTGCGAGCTTGTCAGCCATGTTTCCGTGATGCAGATGACATCATATTCATTTTCCAACACTGATAGGTACATTTCACGCGATTTTGATCGTATTCCGCTAGCGTTGTGATAATAAATAGACAATGTGTTGGTTTCATCTGAGAGTGGCAGTGTCAGTTGAGCGATAGGTGCAGACAGCGGCATCGGATTTGAAGAAGGTATAAAATCAGTTGAGGTCGCAGTAGATATTGTTACAACGTCGTTAGAGCTGAGCGTGGGACTAAAAAATTATTATTCATTGATTTCCGACGTGAATTTAAAAATTCTTTAATCAACACTCCAGAAGGCCACGCCGATGAATCCAGCATTTGGTTAAATTTGCTTACAGGAATACCGATTTTAAATGATACATAATCGCGCTCATCATTACGTCGAAAGCAATATAATACAGGTTTCTCGACTTCAAATTTGTTTTTGATATACATCATAAGATCATCATCAGTAACGTCCTTGCATAATCGAGAAATAAAAATCCATCGTAGCGGTTAAACGGTACGCAAAGCAGAGTTCAAGTCACCACTACCAATAAAAAATTTTTTAGGCGAGTCCATATTATCGTCTAACGATTTAGCAGTTGAATCCGTTGTTATGCCATTATTCACACTACTCTTTGATCTTGTAAGTATTGGTGTAGCAAATTCCATATCAGTTTGTGTTGTTTTTTTTTTAATTTTACAGACGACGACTGTTGAGATGGTGTTGGTTTTAACAAACTTTCCACGTTATTACTAATAACGGCTGATGTTTTATTTAGCAATGACAAGGACGCTGATATAGCATTGATCGAATTACTCATATGATCGTTCGTTTCCTTGAGAATTTTATAAACATCGATACAAACACCACATCGCCATGAAAAATTTGGAATTATCGAAATGGCATCAAACACAGGTTTTTTAATTCCGGCGCATCCAAAATGAATAAGTTTATTACATTCACCAGGACAAGTAAAAAAGTTTTCAGACACTTCTACAATCTACAATGACATTCTTTTATATGCGTACTATATTCCTGATGATTAAAATAATTTCTGAAAATAATAATATGAAATACAAAAAATTAATCTATTTTACAAACAATTTTTTTGTATTTACACTTTTTAGAAATGCACACTTGTCCAAATATCTGTCTAAAACCTATATTTTGTCTAAAAAATTATTTTTGGACACACGCATAAATTTCTATTCAAACTATAAAAGTGCCCAATAATTTAAAAGTGCCCAAAAACTTCACACCGGTTTATCAATTCACTTTATTATTGGTTCTGTGTTTAATAAACTAATTAGTTTGCAATAAGAAAACGTCCATTTAAGAAATTTGTGAGTAAAGTTATGAGTGAAAGTGTTTTTAAGTTATGAGTGAAATTAAAAGTGACTAATTTTTCAGTATACCCTTGATTATCTCTATAACGGTTATAGATAGGATATGTGATGTCATATTATCTTTTGCTCAAATTAGTGTCTTCCTTTAATTCCGAAATTATTTTACTTACTTAAGAGATGCAGTGGCAGCACCATCACAAAAGAGAATTTATTTTGTTATATAATTACCAGCGGAAATTTTTTATTCATTTTGTATCTCTTTTTTCACTAAATAAAACATCCCAGTGGAATAAAATATTAAAAGTGATCCTTAAAATGACAAATCAATTTGATCTCCGAAGTAAAGGAACTCGGTAAATGGAATCTTGAAATTTAACAATATTCCGTATTTCGGCCATTCTAAAAGAATGACGATGAAATTTAGATAATAGTATTGATCAGGGGTCCAAAACTTAGGACAAAATTCTAGGATCTGTTCATGCTGGACTAAACTTGACCATTTCATAACCAATACTTTTGAAAATTTAAATCTTTTTATTAGTTTATTTTCAGTTGTTGGCCTATATCTCAAAAACTTTCACTAGTAACCATTACTAACGATTGTTTTTCTAATAGTTTAGGTCATACCGAGACTACCTAAATTTGGGGAAAATTGATGGATTAGTAATTTCACTATAATTTTTTGATTTTCCCCAAATTTTCCTCGTAGTCTCAGTATGACCTAAGCTATCAGAAAAACAACCGAAAGTATTGGTAACTAGTGGAAGTTTTTGAGACATTGGCCAAAAACTCAAAATAAGTTATATGGCCGCAGAAAATCAAAAAATTATAGTGAAAATTCTAATCAATAAATTTTCCTCGTAGTCTCAGTATGACCGAAGCTGCTAGAAAAACATTCGAAAGTATTGGTTACTAGTAGAAGTATTTGAGATATTGGCCAAAAATTGAAAATAACTTATATGGCCGCAGAAAATCAAAAAAATTATAGTGAAAATTCTAATCCATCAATTTTCCTCGTAGTCTCAGTATGACCTAAGCTACAAAAACAACCGAAAGTATTGGTTACTAATGGAAGTTCGGAGATATTGATTGATTTTGATTTTGAATGTACGACCAAGTTCCTAGGCTTGAGTTCCCGGATGACGCCGGGTCCACCGTGCACCATTTTTTACACATAACAAAACCGAAGGATTGGATAGGTTAGTTAAGTGGGACAGAATCGGCCCGGTTACAGACACCTAGGTATAGCCGATAGTTAGTAACACAAAGACAACACAATTCTAATCTACTAGATGAAGGATAAAGGCTTAATAGGTTAATGGATAACGATGATATTGGTCTTCAACAATTGCTTCTTTAAAACGGCAACCTAAAAAAAAATATTATTATTTCACATGCATCTGGAATTTTCCTGAAATTTAATTCTATTAATACTTTTCGGCTTCCTAACCAAAATTGGTTGACTCGACCCGTTACAGACACCTATGTAAAGTCGTTAGTAATAAAATGACAACACAATTCTAAACTACACAATCAGCAATTACAATGAAGCATTAATTTACAAGCATCTGTAAATTTCCTGAAATTTAATTCTAAATTCATATTTTCCGGCTTCCTAAATAATTGAAACATTTATTAATTTAGTCATTCTGTAACTCCGCAACTTACAGTAGAATTTCCTGGAACCAAAGTTATTTGAACTATATTCAAAATAACTCTAAAATTCATTAGTATTTAACCGTTGAATTGGGCGAACACGAAATAGCAAAAAAAAAAAAACCAGATTAACTATATTAACTACCGGATTGCATTCAAATATCCCTTAAAATATCCATCCATTAAAATATCCTAAATAATTTAGAATTCGCAAAAATTTCGTATGTTTACTAAATTTTTTTTATAAAACTGATGAATTTTTCCCGACGCCCATCCTTTTTCACAAGGAAACAAATACTTTTATCACTACTTTTGCACTAGTTCTGAAACTTCTTCTACGTTTGCTGGGGATATATCACATACAATTAATCTCAGACATGACACATGCGACTCGTCTATGACTTCTCACCTCGTATTAGACTTGTCATAAACGATTCATCTCAGACTGGTAACAAAAGTAAATTAGTAATTAGTGTGTCGTCACTGGTCTTTCCTGCTGAAAGGTAATATTTAAGTAAAGGCAACTAGATAAAATTTGAAAAAATTATTCTAAAATGAATGATAAATAAGTTTATTTTATAATTTTTATAATTAAATATAAATCGTACCAGTATCTTAAAAGAGGGATAATATGTACTCGTATATTAAATATATTTGAATGAGATTTCCTGAGAACCGAATAATTTTAATATAATAGCTCGGCACTGTACATGTAGATTAATATTTAGGGTTGATTTGAAATTGGGAATTAATAATTATAATTCTTGTACTAAAACAGTCAAGATTGGCAACGTTGTATTTTATGACAAACATCCAGTCGTTGGTGTATTGAAGTATACAAACCTTCTCTTTCTTTTGAATAATTATATTAATTATATCAAATATTTCTAGCTTTTCAGTTACATAGATATAACGAAGTTGCCGATAAACAATTCTTTATGTTAAGATTGTTAAAATCCCAAATCCAATGCAAATAATATTTCTTTTTATAAAGCAAAAATATCGCTAATAAGCTGTGAGAAAATACTAGTAACCCATTGAGTGTCACAAAAAGGCAATTTTGCGGTAAATAATAGGATTCGTTACCAACTCCAACATAGTTGCAATTAATCTTGCAAAAATGATGGATTATGAAGGAAATACAATATAGAAAACAGCTAATCATAAATTACCTACACTATATTCTCAATGCACAGAAGAAATACGGAAACGGAAAATTCTATCGCTAATCAAACCAAAATAAAAATATAAAAATTTATTACACAAACGCTGAATAATAGGATGAAGGAACATCACCAAAATAGCTCTCTCCGAAAATCTCCGAAATCAAAGCGTGGAAGAAACCACCTCTACAAACAATCGTAGTAAAATGTACCAAGAGAATTATGCAATGTCCACCCAGGAGCTAAAATTACCTCGAAACGATCCCAACAGACGGCATGAATCTTCCCACCATGAAACCACTACCATCCATCAAGCGACCTCCTGTCAACACCACCATTCAACAAAAACCACGCTTCACAAAGCCGTGACGGATCCATGACAGATCACAAACGAACCATGGCAACCCTACAGCCCAAAAACTTCAGCGTACGACCGATCATACCAAAACTCCCAAAATGATTTAGCCCACGCCAAATCGACGGCAAACTCCAACAAAAACACCCGAAGCATTCAGCAAAGAAACCAATTTGGACATACAAATCCAACATTCAGGCAATGATTCAATACAAAACTGCAAATCCGCCCTCATACACTAACAAATGAGAACTACCTCAAGTCCTAAACAAAACAACTCAAAACAGTCAAAAATACCTTATAAATACAGGTAACGACAGAACACACATGAACACAACTCTCCGCAAGTTGAGAAACACAACATTCAACGAACAACCACCACAAACCGCAGACACCGAGCCATTACTCACCATGAACGAAACCCATTCAAATCACTCCAAATATCCAAATAAAAAGATTCACTGCAATACAGCTGCAGCACATCCTCGCCGCACATCCTGTGTAAACCAATCACACACATACACCACTCGTCAAAATCTAATCCAGTTTTCGCACCACAGAGAAAAAGTATAACCCCCTCCCAATCGCCAAAAATATACATTCCTTTATATGTACAATATTCATTTTGCGCGATCTCGACCTGCGACAACATCCACCCCTTGCCGATGACGCCAACCCAGGTCAACAAGGAGAGGTCAACGTCAGCCGCCTCTCCACAACGACAGCAAAAAATCTCACAAAGTTAACAAAAGTCTAAATTATTATACATATAACAAATCAACAAATTATGAATAATTAAAGTCTAATCGACTTTCCCAATTCACAAATTGAATCATTCACATTCAAGAACATTTAGTGCAAATCCAAAGAAATTCGCCCATTTAGACAACGTAATACGAAGTCTTAGTGTAATCCACTACAAAAATATAAATACAACCGTGAGAGAGCAGAGAATATTATACGATCATTTTGTTTATATTTTGCGCACTAATGGAAGTTCGGAGATATTGGCCAAAAATTGAAAATAACTTATATGGCCGCAGAAAATCAAAAAATCAAGTGAAAATTTTAATCCATCAATTTTCCACAAATTTTCCTCGTTGTCTCAGTATGACCTAAGCTATTAGAAAAACAACCGAAAGTATTGGTTACTAGCGGAAGTTTTTGAGATATTGGCCAAAAACTGAAAATAAACTAATAAAACGATTTAAATTTTCAAAAGGATTGGTTATGAAATGGCCAAGTTTAGTTAAGCATGAACAGATCCTAGAATTTTGTTCAAAACTTACTTTAAAATCCCTGATCAATACTACTATCCAAATTTCATTTACCGAGTTCCGTTACTTCGGAGATCAATCAATTTGTCATTTTAAGGATCAATTTTAATATTTTATTCCGCTGGGATGTTTTATTTAGTGAAAAAAGAGATACAAAATGAATAAAAAATTTCCGCTGGTAATTATATAACAAAATAAGTTCTCGTTTGTAATGATGTTGTCACTTGTGGCGAGTACAGAAATCTCTTATTATACAGCATCTTAAGAGTCATCTTGTATAATCGTAATAACAATTTTTTTAATCAATTTGTATTATCGTTCTAAGAAATAGCAGATAATACGTTAATTACAACAATTTAATAAAACCCACAAATTCAAGTACTTCTCTGAACAAAAATGAAGCGGAACATTAGATTAATGGATTATAAACCGATAGATCAAAGAATTAACATGAAACCATATTATGTAACGTCTAACAACGAAATCAAGATTATTTTTGGGAGGAATTGAAATATTTTGAACAATTCATTTTCAGACTGCAAGATCCACACCGCAAAGCGCCAAATTCATCAGTGATGTTCAGTTTAACATTTGTACGGCAAAAACTTGAAACGTGTTAAAACGTATCATTTTATTAAAATCCTTTTAATATATACGTCGTGCACTTTACTCCAATTAGGTACATGAAATTGTCTCAATTACCATCTATTCATAACAAAATTAAAACACATCAAACAAATTACCTTCCCCCATTATGTTAGATGTAATTTCCGCGCGCAAAAAATATATTTTTTATCTAAATGGCATAATAATCAAATTCAACTATTTAAATTTGTCACATGAGAATAATTTGAATGTAAGTACTACAAAAAAAAATGTTTCCAAGAAAATTTATATACGTTTTTCCACAATATTGAAACTCGGATACGTACTCGTTCCGTTTATACGAGTATATAAGCAACAACCCCAACAGAAAAACTCTGTCTCATCTCATCAAGAAAGCATGTGAAGTGAAAAAGTGACGTTCACGTTTTATTTTTTGTTTGCTTTGTTCGTTGTCAGTTTGTCGTTAGAAATTTAGCACAATGTTAGTTTTTACTCCCCAAAATTTGAAAAAATTACCATCAAAGCAAATAATTTTGTGTGTTTTGCGAACGGAAGGAAAGGAAAATAAATTTTACAATTCTTGATATCATCAAAAGCACGAATACAATATTTTTACATTAATTAATTAAGCAGCACTAGCACATAAATTAGAGAGACTATTCACTTCGGTTTTCCATGCCGTTTATTAATTTTCTGTTTGTTTTTGCAAATTATGGTATTGAAAAAGCTTTTCGGGTGTTGTTATTCCCTCATATATTCGTTTCAGTCTGAAACCACACACACACACACACACACACAGAACCAACAAACCGACAAAATACAAAATTGTATAACCCAGGCAAAAAAAGGGAAATGAAAAGATCATCTACTAATTATATTTATGAATTTAACGGTAGTTTTAATGCTATTTCAATGTTTGCCGTGAACATGTTGTATGTATGTGAATATATTTCGGTTCGAACTTACACATAATTCTGTACATATGACGCATAATTGTGGGGAGGAAAATCCAGGTAGAAATTACTCGGAAAAATATGAACACACATGTACGTACTGAATATTATTGTATCTCATTAATATTGTAAGAGTGAAATTTTTCATTTTGGAAATTGGAATAAGAATGACATTCGTTTGTCACAGACTTACAATTAATTAAAAACTATTAGATAAATATCAGGGTTGCGGTTTTATTGTTTGCTTATATACAATCGTTAGCGCACATAATTCATAAGGTGATTGCGGATTTACATTTATTTTCTTATGTACATAAACAACATTGAGACAGACATGTGCTAAAAGAATTATAAATTTTACTTGTATTCGTCTAAGTTCTGTAAAAAACAATTTAGCACTTACCTCATCGTGATGATACCAAAATATATAGGCTGGCGGTTCGGGACTATATTTTACAGTGCACGTTAAATTTATCGTGCTTCCTTTATCTACATGCAAATCAGGACCCCCTAATATTGTTGCTGTTGGAACTGAAAAGAAGAAACAATTTGTTAATAGTATATTAGTGTTTTTAGCCATCCATGTAAAATATAATTTTGCAACACTTTCATATTGGCGACTGGCTGAATGTGTTATTAAAAATGGTAGCAACGTGAAAATTTTTTGACAGATGAAGCCACAACTAAATCATTTTTAGTCATGTGTTCGTTTACAACATTACAAAGCGTTTTGGTTATCTAAACTTATCAGGGCCAACAAGGACGTCCGTAGTTTTACACAGAACAGTTTGAACGTTTTGAAGAAACTGGGTAAGTTGCACGTCGTAGAGGATATGTCCACTATCGTACAGTTTGTACTCGTGAAATGGTAACAACCGTAAGTGAAAATGTTCGTAAAGAGCCAAGGATCTCTTTGAGGCGTCGTTCACAATAACTAAACGTGTCTTTAACCACTTTACATCTAATTGTACAGGTTAGTTTAATTGACGATCAGCAACGTCGTCGTTTTGTTGATTGGATGCTGAAACAAAATGAACATTATTCATCAAAAATCATCTTTGCAGGTGAAGCTCATTTTCACTCAACGGCTACATTAATAAACAAAACTGTCGCATTTGGGGGACTGAAAATCCTCATGTTATTCAAGAACAACCAATTCATTCAAAAAAAAGTTACTGTTTGGTGTGGGTTGTTGGCTTGTGGCATCATTGGACCTTATTTTTTCGAAAATGAACGTAAAGATGCAGTAACAGTGAATGGTCAGCGCTATCGTGGCATGTTAACTGCATCTTTGTGGCCAAAATTGAATGAAATTGATTTAGATGGTTTTTGGTTTCAACAAAACGGCGCAAATCGTAAAACACTCGGCTTATTTGCTCGCATAATTTCAAAAAATTCTGATGTCAATTGGCTACCAAGATCATACGATTTGATACCGTTAGATTATTTTCTTTGGGGTTTTTTAACAAAAGTTGCGAAGAGAGAGGCTATAAGAAAAGGTACGGGATGCCATCAAAATAGTACTGAAAGCTGTTAGCATGTAATATCTGCTTTAGAGACGAACATCATGCCAGAACCATCGTTTTCAAACACACAGAACAATAAGGAAGACGCAAGTCTCAATCTAGTTTAAAATATAACAGCCCGTAACTATCGATTCCAGCGTGTTTTTTTAAACACAGTTTAAGTAATTTTCAAAACGTATGATGAACAGTAACCACATTTTTTGTTGTTTCTTTATAAAATTGGTTCAACAACATTATGAGTCCATGGTGCCAACCGAGGATTCTATGAGATTTTGAACCACCGCCTTATTACACTCTTAATAAACTGCATTAGGTTGAACCAAGGTAGAGACAGAGATTAAATGTCGAAACAAAATGAATGCAGAAACGTTCATCTTCAGGACAATTTTTACGTACAGCTTCTTAAGTTAAGTCTACGAGTAGGTATCCTTTAAAACAGCTATGATACGTGAGAGCCCCGACCAAAATACGTAGCTAATCCTTACATAAAGGTCATGTGAATCTAGTATATCTAGCGGGCGTATAAACCAGGCTCACTAGTAAAATTGTTGTCACTACTGGCTTCTATCCACGTAGTAGCGCTATTCGGAACGAATCTGGAGAATTACAAATGGATACAACCACTATCCCGATAGTATGGTGAATTTATTTTTCGGCACTCTTAAATATACAGATATTACCCTTCAGCGAACAGCCAACATCATTGCATCAATCTGATATCAATGTAAGAAATGTTCAAAAACCGCGGCGATTACCTCTCCTACCACATGTTTCGTTTTGGTTCACCGAGCCCATCCCGAAAGAGTGGAAATAGCTATAACTTGTCCACTACATTAAAATGGAGACCGGCTGATTTGTAACAACTATTGCGGTATAGCTTTGCTCAACACCGGCTACAAGGTTTTGGTCACCGCAGTTGCTGACAAGTTATCAATTTACAGCGAGCGCATTTTGGGCGCCTACCAATGGGTTTTCGCCCAGGCAGGTTAACAATCGATCAGACATTTGCTAGAAAAGTGCTATGATAAGTACATTTCTGTGCATTTTCAGAGAAACGCATTGTGGAGTGTCTTGCCACATTCGAGCATTCCTTTAAAATTGATAACCAAGTGCAAATTATTAATGAATGTCTCTAAAAGCAGAGTGATAGGCGAAGGCAAACTCTCGGAGGCTTTCAAAATAATATCAGAAGTACGGCAAAGGGACCTCATAGCCCAAATTATATTCAAACTTTCGTCAGAGTTTGTCATTCACCACCACAACATAGCACAGCGCAGCTGGTTATATAATCTCTCAAAGAAGTTCTTGGAAACAACAGCCCGACAGATCGGCGTCCATATCAACGAAGCACAAATACATGGCTATCGTGAGAATACCAACATGTGGAGAATTTGCTACAGGTGCCACACAATACAAAAAGGTGAATGAGTTTAATTAGCTGCGATCGATAGTAAATGTGCAAAACTCCGTGTCTGCAGATATAACATCACGGAGCGCAGCAGTTTACCGAGCACTGCACGCTAACATTAACATTTTCAAGTCTCGCAATATTTCCCACAAGACCAAATTATTTATCTATAAAGGGCTGATAAGACCAGTAGACACTTTTGGTAGCGAGTCTTGGACGATAACAACACGAGACAGCCAAAAGCTTGCTGTTTTTGAGCGCAAATTAGTTTGTATGATGCTGCCCTATTAAAGACAGAGAAATGTACAATATGCATCTGAATCTTGAAATTAGAAATGATCTGAACAACTCTGATATAATTGGAGCAATTAAATCATCAAGGCTGAGATGGCTCGGACACGTTCTACATTCCCAAAATCGAACCATAAAACAGTCCCTAAAATTGGCACCAATGAAGACGGGACCTCAGGACAGGAAACATTATTTTTTATTCACTTCAGGAAAAATAAGATCTTCAAACTCACACCAATTAAGCGCATTCATTTCTGCTTCAAAGTTTGTGCAAATTCTAGGTAGAGGAGAAAAATGCGGCAAATCAGAGCACTCGCCTACTAGTAAAATGACTCAAACAGCTCCTTAAGAATATTGGTGGATGACAACTTACCAGTAATCATGTCGATTTATGGCATTAGATGTCTAAAATTAATCTGTGCTCAGTTATTATGCCAAAAGAATTTCATATTCCAATGCAACTCAAACAAAATGCCGACGGATATACGCTGTGCGTATCTTGGGTCAGTACAAAACTTGTAACTTGGGTCAGTACAAAATCAATTCCATAGTAAGAAGATAAGTTAAAGGCATTACCTTTAAAACAGCTTGACTTTTTAGCGAACCAGTTAGTTGAACCGCTAGCCACCAAATAACGGACACATACGCGGGCGTCGGAAGAATTGGGAATTTGTAAACAAAGGACAACATTTTGGAGCTGAGGCCCAATATTTATCAAAAGATCGGGTACATTGCCAAAATATAGTAATGAATGTTTGTAGTAATAGTTTCTAGTAATCGAGCTCTCAAACGAATAAAGAACAGATAAGTCTGTAGGAAATTTAAGATCTCGCATGAAACGGAAAACACATCTCATTGCATTTAGGTCATAAAAATATTTTATTAGATGAAGTAGTAACCGTGAAATTTACGGGATATGATAATTGTTACTAAAATCTGGTTAACTTTCTTTTACGTAAAGTAAAACGAAGTACAGTAATTATCAAAAAATTTTACCGCGATATTTTTGCAGATATAGCATATCGCTGAAGTCAAAAATGTGATTTTTAAAAAAATCTGTTTGTTTGTGTTTTTTTATTATGTAAGAAGGTGAAAAATTTACTCGTATATGTCCGTACAAAAAGTTCCGACTCGTGGGGTTTGCGGTGTCGCACCTTCTAGTTTACTTCTTCAACACTCTATTGCTTACTTTACAGCAGGTTTCTCCTTACACGACCGAGATCTCGTAACTCGAGTGTTCGTTTTTCTTCTTCGAAACCAATGCAAGTATGCTGCGTCAACAGCAGCATTAGGTAAATATCGACTTCATCACTTGTGATTCAGCCAATACTTCAGATCTTATAAGAATACGATTCTCCCTAGCTGTTGTCGCAACCCCTGGACTCCATTATGGTATATTTTTTTCGCTCCTCTGTCAGAATAGCAATTAAAAGCACTCCCGCTATTACATATGTCGCACCATTCGATATAGTGCGAAACCCACAATCACTCGAACGGCAAACCGATAACAAAGGGTTATTTTTTAAAGGTTCCCATTTTGAAGTTGACACCACTGTTTTGCTTGATAATCGATTTGACATTTGCTTTGTCGTTAGTTTGATTTGCCATTTCATAATGAATAGACTTACGCCAGAGCAACGCTTGCAAATTGTTGAAATTTTTTATTAAAACAATGGTTCTGTTCTGTTCGCCAAACACATCGTGCATTACGTCCATTTTACGGTCGTCATAATCGTCCATCAGAGCGGGTAATTCGGTTAACAATGGATAGTTTTCGCACCACGTATAATCTAAACGATAATACGCATCCAGTAAGACGTCCAACAGTGGGTACCAAACAAGCGATAGACGCTGTATAGCGTAGCATTAAGGAAGACCCAAATCAATCAATTCGACGTCGTTCTCAGCAAGCTTGGTTTATGTATACCATCGCACACGCCGCCAATTTGGCAAATGGGCTGAAACACAAATTGATATTGATGTTGATTTTCCAAACAAAATTTTGTTCAGCGATGAAGCAGCTAACTTTTGGTTGAATAGGTACGATAATAAAGAATTGTCGGATTTGGAGTGAAAATAATCCACAAGCCTTTACTGAAACACTATTACATCCAGAGAAAATCACTGTTTGGTGTGCTTTATGGGCCGGCGGAATCATTGGTCCATATGTCTTCAAAGACGATGATGAGCGGAATGATACAGTCAACGGTGAACGGTATAGAGACATGATTTCTAACTTTTTTGTACCCCAATTGGCTGGCATAAATCTTGCTGATAAGTGGTTTCAACAGGACGGTGCTACATGCCACACAGCGCCGGATACAATTAATTTACTCAAAGAAACATTTGATGAAAGACTAATTAAAATTTTGGACCTCTAAAAATAACCCTTTATAAGAACTAAAAGTTTTGAATGAAAATTTCTGATGAAAAAACTATTAAAGTCAAAAATATTTTAAATTATATTGGTAACAAAATTAGTCCATATCATTTTCTAAAATTTAGTCGAAATGACGATTTTTGATGAAAAAGTTGTTTTTTTCAAAAATTCGATAAATTTTCATTTTATTTTAGAAAAATTTGAATTATGAAATTGTGAGATTCCGAAGCAGACACAAACAGATGAAACACATGCCAGATTGATTTTTGGAATCAACTACTCGGAAGATGCTTAAGGTGTTTTTCTCCATAGATAAAGAGAACAAAGAAAAGAAGGTGATATCAAAAATATGTCATTTTCCATATTTTTCACCTCGCTGTTTTGAATGATGAACAAAATTTTGACGTAGGAGCTAATGAGAATCAAACTCCACAAGAAAGCCGGGTGTTCGCCGGCTACTCATATATATACACCCCTCGGCTCGTATTGTTTATCAACTAACTGCTGGTAAGGAAACTTATTTAATAACACACCTACGTTAAGCCATCGAGAGGTTTAAATCCGGCAAACTAGTTTAAAAAGAATAACGAATCCATAGTACAGCATGGAAAATGGTGGCCAGAATTAAATAAGCAAATTAAATGTTTCGACTTTGTGTAATCTATATTCTCGATTTTTCACGGAATTTCGGTATTTTATATTATCGGGTCAAATTGCTGAAACGATAGTTTCACGGAAGCAACATTTTCGGAAGCAAAAATACGTGTAGTAAGCATTACTTATCATCATGAAATGAAATGATGAAATAACAACGCTCACAAAAGAGGATCTTCGTTGTATCGACATGTTATTATGTTCCGTAACGAATAATGATAATTCATTTGCTGGAAAATGTTATCGTAATTGGAGGCGATCTTAGGTAAACACTTCCAGTTATACCAAGAGAAACTCTTACCGAAATAATCGAAACTGCATAAAATCAAGAACGATTTATGATAAAAATATGAGAAATGCAGGCCACGTCCATTATAATCAATGGTTATAGGACGTTAGTAGGATCAGGAAAACATAAGCCTCGTTTATATTACAGTTCTTATTCAATGATATCTGAACATCCAAATGACCAATTTAATGATCCTTCTGAATTCTTACACTATTTAATCCCATCGGGACGCATTGACATAAGTTGCCACATTCTCATGCCTGGATAACTAAATTGCACGAGAATTTTATTAAATTATAAATACTTTCTGAATGTTTTGCGTAGAATATATCTACCTCCATCAACCTTAATCTTCCGTTTATCCTCAAAAGATAATTTTCTATAATTACAGCGTTTGCAATAACAATAAAGAAATCACAAGGACAAACTTTGGAATTTGTTGTGATTTACCTAGATGAGTCCGATTTCTCACATGGACAACTTTGTGTTGCTTTGTCAAGATGTAGAGATTTCGATAAGTTGAACATTTTTATTAACTCGTAGAAGACCAGCTGAAAAATATTGTTTATCAAGAAGTGTTACCGTAAAATAGTCTTTACTTATAATTAGTGAGTCAATTTTCAGAAAACAACGTTATTTTGTGCTACTTTAATAATGAAATTTGACGCCATTTTAACAACATAAAATCTCCGTTATTTTTGACGGGTAAACTTCTAGTACAATATACTTCTCATTGTCCGTGGTTCTCTTTGCTTAAGTTATGATATATGCTATTACCAAAATTCATTCTAATCCGAATGAGAATTTTTCAAAGAAGAATTACTTTTCTCATCAGGTTTTGTTGGCCAATCACAAAAATGTTGGTTATTACTTTAAGCTTTTGCATATTGTATAAACCATTTAATCTGGCGAATTATAAATACGACCCATGCTGTTTCATTTGTTGTTTCAACCTTTTTTGATTTCATGCAACTTACATTAAACTATGAATAATTTTGCTTTATTATCTCAAAAACTAAGCATTAAAATATAACAATGCTACTATCGCTTTAGAACATACTGTAATTACTATACATTAGTAGTTTTCTTATTGCAGTCTTTCCTTTACAATTTACTAAAATTTCGATTTGCATGATTTATGGGTTACATCCGGCAAGATCATTTTTATGGATTGAAGTCAATTTTTTGAGGTGTGTAGATATTGAAATGTTAAATTATCTCCCTGAAAATAGGATCATGAATAACTGTAAAGCCGCCACTAATAAACGTGTATCTTAGCCCACTTCATACGTCATTAATAGAATTTATTTAGTTGTACTAATATAATGGCTGATATTCGGAATATATTATATTATAGAAATTCCGGAAGCATCAAGTGGCTGCTACTTAAAAATTAACAATATAATAAAATTTCTTACCAACAACATCTAAATTAACGAAATAACTTCTCACGGGTTGCGTTGAAATTTGACATTCATACATGCCTGCATCACGGTTTTGTGCCCATTTTATGTGCAGCGTCCAATCTTCTGTGTCTCTATGATGTGTTGCTTGAAATCGTTGATCCGATGTATATGTATAAGAACCAACTGTTAAAATATGTAAATCTCTATGTCGTATCCATGCGACCTGGAAACATACAACAAAAATGTCTACATGAATATGGAGTATGTATAATACACAACAAAGCAAAAACACAATTTATCGATAGCACAAAAAAAAATCTCCCAAGCCCTCAACCAAAATAAAAAATAATAAAACCATTTTATGCGAAATTGTGGAAATTATATACAAACAATTTTTTTTGTAGGTTAATCTCACACAGCAATAATAATAATATTAATAATACAGCAGCAGAAAATTATGTGGAAAACGCTGTTCACACCTTTTCACACTGACAGTTATCTTTCGACCAGCCAGCATATCAGCATAAAAAACAATTTTTTGTTGTTTCGTCCATTTTTCAGGGCTCTGTATAATGACATTAAACCTATATTCGTACCGTCATGTAGTGTTGTATATTTTATATAAAATACTATGTGTGTACGTACGTAATTCACCAATACGGCGCACATACACAGACAATTTAACGTATGTGGATTAAATGAATACTTATAAAAGGAGAATAAAAGGATGATGATGAATGATAAAATATTTGTGGCAAAGGATTCATTTCATATACAATACGAATATACAAATATATAACATACAGTGTGTGTATTCTATACGTATATGTAATTCTATAGATATAGATATCTCACAATATAGATAAAATGTATGACTTTATTAAGGATTCACAACATTCGTATATAAAATAAACAATACAAAAATGTACCTTGCGATCTGGACAGGATGATAAATTATACATTTATGTTTAAGCACTTCCATACCGCACTTTAGGTGGTTATTACGTTCATCGTCATGAGGTTTTTCAAAATACATTTTCCATTTGGTAGAGTGGATTTAAAATATAAAACAGAAGGCTTTAAGTAATTGGTGCTAATTAATAGACGGTGTATTGTTGTCCACTCAACTAACTTCTGGCACAGTCAATTTTTATCAATTAATCGTAAATAACTCCTCCGGACTTATCTTTTCTTAATTTTTGATTAATGGAAATACATAAGATTATGCGTAAGCTCACCGAAGTTTCACCAAGCGAGTTTTAAATCACCAAACAATTATTTTTGTAATGAAAACCGAAATTATTAAGTTAAATTATTATGTAATTTTAATTTTGTTCAGTATGAACTTGGAATACCATCTGATATAGGTATCAGAAAGCAATGCCAAATGAATGGATTAATCTTATCTAAACTTATCCATAATTTATCTACCTTAAATATATTCCGCCAGACACACCTTTACCATCTAATATTGTTTACTGCGGCACCGTCGTTGAAATCAACAACAAAGCCAAACCATCTAGTGCTATACCAATAACGGCTTATTATAATTTACCTTCAATTAATTGGACCTATGATGGTGAAATTGGCGAATTTCTATCTACTAAGGAATCTTCGGAAATTGAGTGCCTGTTCATACATTCCGTGGTCATTTCTAACTTGAGTCAAAGGTCTGATATATAAGAATTTTATAGCTGATTAATTAATTAGTAAATAATTCATATAATGTGTGCGAATCATTATAAACATTCGTCAGTAACGATAAATACCAACAATAAACGCTGTAAATGTAGGCAAACACACATGTTTCTGTAATGGAATAGATTTATATGTCCGCACTAAACCTAACTGACATGCTTTGTGATAAGATGACAAACTAATTAACCTAAAAATTAAAAATCCTGCTTAAAAGAGAAAGCCATATGTTATTCCGAGGCTAGTGAACAAAAATTTACAATATGGACGCAACATTTCGAAATTTACTATACCAACCAAAATTCAGAAATTATAATTCTTGTATTCAAGAAAAAATAAGGAATGATCCAAAATACTTTTGGAGTTACTTTAAATTAAAATGTGAGATAAACGGTTATTTGACATACAAAAACTTGTAATCAATCCGCAAGTTATATCAAACATGTTCGTTTAATTTTTTCATTCAGACTATAAGAAAGTGTAATTTAGAGGCGGTCGATTATGGAAGGTGATTTATTTTATTTTCGGTATATCATTTGTCGAATTATTTGTATACCGGGTGTTTCTTTTAAACTGAGACGATCAAATATCTCGAAAAATAGCCACTCTACGGAAAAAATGTCCATAATCAAAATTTAATCATACCGCGGGGGAAATATATTAGTGCAAACAAATAGTCCCCCACTCCCGCTTTGTAGGTGGGGCGGGGGTAACTTTTAAACTAAGATAGGAAGCCATATTTTTTATTGCAGATACGGATTCTACGACTAAAAGTACGTATGATTTGAATGAAATATTTTGTTCGGTTCATGATAGATGGCGTTGTAATCGACGAAATTCAATTTTTTCAATTTCTCCTTCTTAGAACACACGCATTCGATTCTGCAATACGTTTGAAATAAAAAACATCACGTTTTCATTGGAAATACTCGAAATTCGTCATCAAAACAATTTATTAATGTAAATGGCAGGTGGATAAAATAATTTTAGCTTAAAATAAGTGTTCAAAATGATGGCCAGCGACTTCAATGCACTTCAACGCCATCTATCATGAACCGAACAAAATATTTCATTCAAATCATACGTACTTTTAGTCGTAGAATCCGTATCTGCAATAAAAAATATGGCTTCCTATCTTAGTTTAAAATTTACCCCCGCCCTACCTACAAAGCGGGGGTGGGGACTATTTGTTTGCACTAATATATTTTCTCCGCGGTATGATTAAATTTTGATTATGGACATTTTTTCCGTAGAGTGGATATTTTTCGAGATATTTGATCGTCTCAGTTTAAAAGAAACACCCGGTATATCGAATTGCAGTATCAATTATTTTACGAATAATTGAGTTGCTAAAAAAGTAGACAACGATAAATACAGATATGGTATGCCACTATGTGCAATTGTGATTTTCTAAATCAATTTCTGAAAAAAAAATGTTCCCCCAGAAGTGGGAAATACCAAGAATGATGCCAATTCGTAATGGCTGTCGTTGGTTTAGTAGGTAGAATGCTGGCTCTGTTATTATTAGGTTTAGGTTTGTTTTGCCGGTGGTAACCACCGGTGTCATATCAGAGCCATCGACGATTTAAAGAGCCGTGATAGTAAAATGTGTATTTTCATAAGAAACAATGCAAAATTACCAATTTTTCAATTAATATTTGTGAATGAAAATGTATTTATTTATTATTTATTTATATAGTGGTTGAAGTTGTTACCAACTTATTTCACAAAAATACAATCGATTTTTAAATAGTAACTATTTAAATTTGATTTATATCACAAAAACGGATAGCCTAAATTATAAATATATTTATAATAATAATAATAAGAACAATACTAATAATATTGGGTGTATAACTTAGTTTTTTGGATTTTCTAAGACATGGCGTAACTTTAGTACTAAACATTTTTTTGCAATGACACCTACGGCGTTTTAAAGTGTTGACATTCCACATTAAAATTTAGTTTGTCATTATTCGTGAAAGCGTAAAAAACATACTTTTTAATTCCGTTTAAACATGTCGAATTTCGTATAAACAAAACAGCATTTGCGGGGAGCATTACTTTTTTGCTTTAATCAAAAGAAAAAAGCTGCTGAAAGTTTTCGTTTGCTTCAAGAAAACTTATGGTTAACACGCACCAACTCAAAATACTTTCAAAAACTGGTTTAAACGATTAAAAAGTGATGATTTTAATGTCAATGATAAAGAACGTTCTGGTCAACCAAAAAAATTCGAAGATGAAGAATTGGAAACATTATTGAAGGAAAGCTCAGATCAAACAGAAAAAGAAGTTGCAGAACAGTTAAATGTCACTGAAGCAGCCATAAGCAAACGTTTACATGTCATGAAAATTATTCAAAAAGAAGAAAGGTGGTACCCCCACATAAACTGACTGAAGCCAACATTGAAAATCGTTAAATGGTTTGCAATTCTTTGCTTACAAGACACCGAAAAATGGATTTACTACAATTACTCTAAACGAAAAAAACATGGGTTCATCCTGGCGAACCATCCACATCAACAGCAAAACGAAACATTCATGGAAGTAAGGTTATGTTGTGCATTTGGTGGGATCAGAAAGGAACGGTGTACTATGAGCAGCTAAAACCGAACGAAACTATTACTGGTGAACGTTACCAATAACAATTGATAGTTTTGAACGATGCATTGAACGAAAACCGTCCGATTCCAGCCAACAAACAACGAAAATCGATTTTGCTGCAAGACAATGCTCGACCACATTTCGCCAAACAAGTAAAAAACCGACCGAAATGGCACAGTGGTCAGCGTTGCCATTTGTGAAGTTTTAACTTCTTTTTGAAGTTTTTAAGAAGTTTTTATTTTATTTGTTATTTTGTAGTATAATTATTATCAAATAAATTGATATTTTTATTTTATTTTTACAATAAAACATCAAATTTATTTGAATTTTTTTATGTATGTTCTGTCAATATCCAACCAATTCAATCAATTCAACTCAACCGACAACTAAACGTAATTTTTGTTTCTATGTTCATTCGGTTTTCTCTGTTATTTTATTTTATTTTATTTCCACTTCCATACTTCCTTCCGATTTGACGACGTCATGTACATTTTTGGTTCAAGCTACATTGTGTTATTTTTTGGTTAAAACTATCTATATTTATTATACAGTAATTGTTGTGTTAATAAAATTAAAAATTATTAAATTTAAAGTAGAGCTGTACAAAATATTTGAAGAACGAGTATTTTTATATAACAAATAAGTGACTAGTGTGAATTTGTGATTATTCACAAAATTTAATCAAGTGGATAATGGCGCGAGTGGATTAAATTATAAAAAAAGTCCACAATTAAAAATTATTTTACTGTGAAAGAAGGTAACGTTATTTAATATAATTTTATTATATTAAATTATAATATTATTCAATAATATTTTAACAGCATGCACCTCAAAAATTATTGAAAAATCGCCAGAGCATACTACGATTCCATCACTTAATTCAGATAATGACGAAATAGGGTTTGATGAAGAAACGCAACCGGTAGGATATATTTATTGTGAAAGATTGTTTTTTATTAAAAATTAAATGTACTTTATGATTATATACACAGCAAAAATCGCAAAATTGAACGGATATATTTGAAAAAGTGGGAAAATGATGACATCCTAAAATCGTGGATCCAAAGAAGTGATCATAGTTAAGCTTTTTGCAAAATTTGCAATTCGGAGTTGAAAGCTAAAGCAGGAGTACGGGATTTATACAACCACGTAAAATGCAAAAAACATATTGAACGCAGTGCGGCTCTAAAAATACATGAAAATAATAATTTATCTTTTAAAAGTATTAATGAAACTACCAGTCACCAGAAAAAAGTTTGTATGGCCGAAATACAATTGAGCGCTTTTTGTGCGGAACACAATATGTCATTTCTGACCATGGATCATTTAATTCCGATGTTGAAAACCAGAATCAGCGATTCTTCAATAATGAAAAATATTTCATGCGCGAGAACAAAAACAACATCCATAGTAAAAAATGTAATCGGGAAAACACAATTGAATGAGCTTTGCGATTTAATGAAAATAACGCCGTTCAGTATTTGTATCGATGAATCTACCGATATTTCGACCACAAAACTCTTAAGCATAGTAGTTCGACTACCATTCAAAAACAAAATTCAAGATATGTTTTTCGGGCTTATAAAAGTTGAAAGCTGTAATGCTACTGAAATTTACAAAAAAATCGTGGATAGTTTTGAGGAAAGAGGAATTAATTATAAAAAATTACTTGTGGGTTTTGCTGCGGATGGGGCAAATGTAATGACTGGAGCACAACGATCGGTAGCTACATTGTTGAAAAATGATTGCCCAAATCTAATTATTTTAAAATGTTCGTGACATTCCTTCGCACTATGTGCCAACCATGCCTGCAAAGTACTGCCAAAGTATGTTGAAGGTACCTGTCGTGACATATATAATTTCATTCAAAATAGTCCGAAACGAATAGAACTTTTCTCCGATTTGCAAATTGAATTAGACTTTAAACCACGAAAAATGCTGCACCCCTCACAAACTAGATGGTTATCGTTGGAATCAACTGTGAACCAAATATTAAGTCGACTAGAAGTTTTAAAACTATTTTTTATTCACGAAGATTTGGAGAAATTTGATTCAACAGAACGACTAATCGAATATCTTCACAATCCACAATTTGAATTATATTTAAAATTCTTAAAATTCATCCTAGGTAAGTCTTAGTTAGATAAGTGCTGAAGATATGAGTTATTTTTAGTATCTAGAAAGAATAATAATTGTCTAATTTCTAAATACTTGTTTATCTTTATAATTTTAGGTGATATCAATAAATTAAATAAACTTTTTCAAAGTGAGTCGCCGCAAGTCCATATATTGTTGTCGGAAGTTCGCCGTTTAGATTCAAAAATTATTGATTATTTTGTTCAGGATCAGGATGAATCAATTTCTAACATGGCGTTTAACTCAATAGATATAAACAACCAAAATTTAATAAAAAATTTGAAAGATATTTACTTGGGATCGGAAGTCATATCTGCTTTACAAACGAAGTGTTTAAATGAAAATGATGAAACAGAGTTTAGAACTACTTGCTTGAAATTTTACGTGGAACTTTGTAATCATTTATTGAAAAAATTTGATTTGAGCGACAATTTTTTATTGGCAGCTGAAACTATTGCTCCCTTAAATGTAATTAGTAAAAGCCAAATTACAATTACAAATTTATGCACTTTGTTTCCTCACGTAATCGACATCGAGAATTTGCAAGCAATTGACGATGAATGGCGAGAAATCCGACAGATTGATTTTAAATCATTAAAACTTGATCAGAAAACTGAAGTCGATCTATTTTGGGACACAATTTTAAATATTAAACGCTGTGACGGATCGAAAGCATTCCCTTTGCTTAAGACTGTGATAATGGTAGTACTGTGTATTCCTGTTGCAACCGCGAATGTTGAGAGAATTTTTTCTCAAATAAATATAAACAAAACTAAAATAAGAAACAGATTGGAACCGGAAACATTAACTGGAATTCTACTGACGAAAGATTTTATGAAAAAATCTAATAATAACTGTATAACGTTTCAACAAAACGATCAAATGTTGAAAATATTCAATCAAAATATGTATGCAAATAATTAATAATATTTAGAATTGTGATAAAATTCGTTAAAATCCTATTATGGTTTTCACTTAACCGACTCAACGAGAAATGTCATTCGAAAATGAATATAGAGCTACGGCGAAGTGAAAACCATAATAAAGAATTGAATGTAACAAAAAGGCTGTTTTGACACTCGTATATAACTATATACAATTAGAATTTATTTATTAACCAAGGAGGTTAGACATTTTTTTGTTTAATAAAAAATTGAAGTTTTTATTTTTGAAATGAAGTTTTTTTTTATTTACTTGAAGTTTTTATTTTTAAATATATGGTAACACTGACAGTGGTTAAAGCTTTGCGTTTGGATCGGGAGGTACCGGGTTCGAATCCCGATAGGAGCAGGATGCAAAAGGAAATTTTCATCAACAGATTGCGATCAGTGATTAATAGGAACACAACTACGACCCTCTATCGGCATGCAAAACTCATGGGCCGACCCATTTTCCATGTCCAGTACCATAGGCTGGCATGGAGCTATGCAATGCGCAGATGGTAACTGAAATCGATCCTATAGCCGTACGTCTTCGGTTTGGCAGGAATGGCGTAAAGTAAGTCGGGAAAATCAATCGCGGAAGAGCAGGGAATGCTTCGGCCCCAGAAAAGATTGCATGGATTAAAAAAAAGAGTCAAAAATGCGCCGGAAATACTTAAATGGAAAATTTTATCGCATCCCCCTATTCACTATCAATGCAAAGCGATCTTCAAGACCAGCACTTCAGAAACCATAAAGAAATCAAAAAATGGCTCCACGAATGGATCGCATCAAAAGACAAACAATTTTTTTCGAAGGAATCCATAAATTGCCAGAAAGATGGTCGAAAATCGTGGATAACGATGGAAAATATTTTGATTAAAATAAAATTTACCATTTCTGAACGTGTTTTTCTGCAAAAAAATAAGTTATACTCCCAATATAATAGGTTTATAGTCTCTGCTTTGTACTTGGAATTACTCAAAGTTTTTTTTTTGAAATGATGCTGTTGTGTTACAGTGTCTGAAGCCGATTAGATCTTAATTTTTCTAATTTATTAACAATGTATTCAGGCTGTTTATAATTCAAGAACTTGAACACCGCAAAGCATATCCGAAACTGATAATACTCATAGAGCGAACAGCCAAGTAAGATGTTAGTATTCTGAGAGATGTGGTCATATTTTCTTAGTCCCATGACGTATCTTATGCATGAGTTGAATAATAATTGTAAGTAATTGAAATATTGCTTCTGAAGTTCGAATGTAACAATAGCCGTGTTTTATTATTCGAACACGGAAAATCCGGCGCCGAAGGGAAATTTCTACTGAAACTGCAGCTATTATTCACTGGGGTCGCTTTTATACACATTTTTTTCCACTGTTAATAATCAACAGGTCGAAATATTTGAAATTAATTTATTAATAAAATTATAAATTTCTCTATAAAAAGCTAGCTTGATTCATTATAAGATTAATAAAAAGACAAATTACGAAATTTATATTATATATTGTATACACGTTATACTAAAACAGATTGGCATTACGTCAAAATGTGTAAAGAGAATGGTTTGCTTTGGTTTAATGGTTGTACAAAACAAAGGAAATTTAAAATTTCCCTTTGAAATGGATAGCGCTCCCGATAGCGGCTTCCTATAAATAGGTAGAGCAAGATATCTTTTATCGATTTTTCATAAATTAATTAAGTTTTGACATAGAAAATTGGGTGTTCCGGATACATCTATCGGGCGCTAATAAAAAAACACGGCTAATATCTCCATACAGAAAATGCGGTAAGATATACTTCTTAACTAGTTAAAGGCGAAGTGTAGAATTTAAATGTTTAGTAGTAGTCCATAGTAGTCTTAGAAGGACGCTTATTCTTTTGCAAACGATTTCAACGTGATGGCTCTAATCTAATGGTTATTGTTTAACAATATTCTAACCACACATAACATCTCGCAACTCAACTCTAACTCTGTACGTGCAAACGGAGTGAATACATCATAAACAGATGTACATATACACGGAAACAACACGAAGGCAACGAAGAACGAAACCAAAAGGAGAACGAACAAAATATATTTGGACAAATAATAAAATAATTTTTTTTGCATAAAAATTAATTCTTCTCCATCCATCAGTCGTGCAACAAGCCGCAGCTAATTTACACCGCCGCACACCACGATGCACGCGTACCGCTCCGCCATTAACTCATGGCGTGTAAACAATAAAATTTATAATAAATAATTTTAATATTAAAAATAATGTTTTTAATAAAATTAAGTAACCAAAACTTTATAGGGTTTTATCCAAATATACACCCAAGTTATTCACAGTATCAGAAAAACTAATCACTGTACCGCTCACAACAATATTCGGAAGATTATCAGTATTGCGATCTGATGAAGCCATCAATATACATTGTGTTTTATTACTATTAAGGTCCAAGTTATTATTGAACAATGCTCTCAATGTCTGGATTTACCAACTCAATGCAATTCGGGATGTTGTTTACACTGCAAAATTTAGATATTTACGTCAGCGCACAAGCGATATTTACATTTCTCTATTACACTTGTTATGTCGTTGATACGCATCATAAACAAGAATGGTCCAAAAACAGAGCCTTGTGCAACTCCTGTGGTTGTCTACATACTAGATGTAGATGAGTGAGATCATACAGATAGGATAACATCAGTCGTAAAGCAAACATTGAACATAAAAACTAATCGCTCAGCTTATTAGCAATTCATAATCAATCTTATCGAATGCCTTGCTAAAATCCAAGAGCACCAGTGCACATGCCCGTTTGTCATCGATAGGGCTTCGAATATCATCACTAATATTTGGTAAAGCAGTTATACAACTGTGATTAGATCTGTAGGCTGATTGAATATTTGATAGCATTTTGTGATATTCTAAATGATGCAAAATTTGTGTTTGAAGAATTTTTTCTAGAACCTTAGAAAGAACCGGTAGCAAACTGATGAGCCGAAAAACAGAAGGAAAAGAGCTATTTTGCTTTTTATGAATCAGTATTACTTGAGAGTGCTTTCATTCATAAGGCAAACTAGAAAAAATAATAATAACACCATAGCAGAATTAGATTTTACTGGTCTAAAGGCTTCAGTTAAGTCTATAATATCAATGTTTCGAAAACTAAAACCGTCATCAGTTGCCCTCCCTATTCAACTCGAAATCGTTTATGTTAGGTGAGGATTGTGGATTACAAAAATAATTATTCAGATCACTGCTGATAAATCGATATTTGAGTTATTTGGTTTATTGGATAGTCCAGTTATCGAACTAAGGTGTTTCCAAAATGTTTTAGAGTTTTTGGGTTTTGATAGCATTATTGGTTTATGGAAAAAGTAATTGAGTGATTATACGAATTTTTATTACAAGAACATATTCAAAAATTTCACAGCCATTATTATTTAATATTTAATTAATGAAAATAAATTAAAGAGAGGCATAATTTTAATGTTTTTCTATAAAATTGAACTTAATGGTTAGTTATGTAGGTTAGTAAAAGACGTAAATTGATTTTCCGCAAATTGTTCAAAAATCCAATTAAACAGTTGCGTTTTATAAATGAATGGTGGCCTCACCGATATAAACTGGGGAATAAAACGATGAGTTTTAATTGCAATTACAAAAAATACGAACTAACACAGTAGTTTTTATGAATCTCAAAAATTATTACCTCATTAACACCTCGATTTCGTTAGATGAATCGTTGTCGTTGCAAGTGATAATAAAAATCTGTTAGTTGTATGAAGAGTTATCCAATTTGTACACCAATAAGTGACTTGATGCGAAAGAAACAATTAACATTTTAGTTTTGAGACGTGTTGGATTTAGAGGTGCCTAGCAAAAACATAAAAACGCCGCTTCGGTTTGAAGTAAATGCGGTAGTTAACATAATACATATTTTGGCCATGTCCTGGTTTTATAGTAAACTAGTCACATAAAACGAAGTAAAAAGTAAATCCATCAATCAAGTTAAAATTTTTACATGAATATGTTACCAAATATGTTGATTTCGTGATTATGTGTTATTTATTGATCCAATTAAAATGTTATAATATTAAAATTGCAAATTCAAATTAATCATTTCGGTTTTTATTTACAAAAGTTTATTTAAAAAATATTAATGTAAGCTGATTCTTATGTGACAGAACAAAAGGTACTCCTCTAGGGCTGAATCTTACGCCTCTTACATCTAGGTGGTTCTGGTCGTATGTTATATGTTCTGTCTTTTCTAAGTTCCCGAATTTTCAAGCCTACTACTATAGTACGTGCTTTTCTCCCTAATATTTAAATTAAAAACAGATGACGTCAATTTGATTAATCATAAAATTATTCGTAACTAAGTGCGTGTTTCAATTGGTTTAAAATACCGCATAAAAAGCTAAAAAGTTAAATTTTATTCGTGGTGAATATTTTTTAACTTTTTATCTGTTTCAACTGGTTAAAAATTTTGACACTCTCTTTGATTGTAAACACGGCAGATTGTTTCAAGTGAAAAATGGAAAATAATAATTTAAAATTATATTTCTTGATTATAAGTAACATAATATTGTTATTTAAGAACATTATTGCGAATAATAAAATATGTGCTGCGAGAAAAAAATTAAAGCAAAATTCAATTAAGGTTAGTTAACTTGTTTGTAACCATTTTATAAGTATATACTATAATATATTTATTTATTATTTTAATTTTATTTTAGAGACCTAAATATCTACAAGTGCGGGTCGTGTTGAATAAAATAGAAAGCATATTAAACGGAAACGACACAGTATGCAAAAAAAATTTGCGCGAGGCCCATTCCACTTACAAAAAAATACTGCAACTAATGCCTCATAAACGTTCTGGTTGGTCTACAGAATATGAGGTAATAATATTTTTGTATTGGATGGCTGCGGGTTGCAGTTATCGGGTAACGGGAGATTTTACTGGTTTGAGCCGTCACTCTATTCGGAATATAGTAGTTAAACTTCTAAATTTGCTGCTAAATTTTGTTTACGGGCAAAAGCTCGCATTTTTAAAAATGCTTTTGGTGTAATTGATGGATGCCATGTAAGGATTAAATGTCCCATCAATAGACATGACGAATACATAAATTATAAGAAATTTTATTCTATAATTTTGCAAGCTGTAGTTGATAGTAGCGGGAGGTTTATTGATATTTTTGTTGGTTACCCGGGCTCCGTACATGATACCAGAGTGTTACATAATAGCCCGATTTATAAACGAGGAAAATACCCACCGCAAACATATTATTTACTTGGCGACGGTGGCTATGCTTGTAGATTAAATCCCTGCGCTATCATCACTCCATTTAAAATCCCGAATGCTGACCAACGGAAATTTAATACCGTACATAGTAAAGCTAGAAATATTGTAGAGTGTGCTTTGGGCATAATGAAAAATCGATGGCGTAATATTTTTTTTAAAGCACTCGAACAGAACATTGAGAATAGCATAAAAATTATTGGAACGGCGTGCATCTTCCACAATATTTGTATGATGGGTGAGGAATTTAATGAAAATATTATTTTTAATTTGGAAGAAGATGAACCTCTACAACGGAATAATGACCGCAACAGATATTTAGATACCAACGATGGAGTTTTGTTTCGAAACAGTATGCTCCAGCAACTAATAAATGCGAATATACCAATAGAATAAAGTAAAACCGACATTTTCAAAAAACTTTTTTTTTTATTTAAATATATAATTTTTTAATTTCTATAAATTTAACTCAATCGGCCGTTGAGTCGGACTCCACCAATAACTGCGTTACGTCGATTGCAGAGTAGTCGTGTTTGACCATTTGGCCTAATACCGACATCATCGAACCTACCTTTTTACCAATTTATTTTGTTTTAGTATTTTCACCTCAAACAAGGTCAACTCCTCTTGGTTTGAGGTAAAGGTACTGGAACGTGATGACGACCTGGATGTACTGGGTACGTCATGGGGAGAGATGGTTGTATCCAACGAGGAGGGAGTAGATATTGTACTATTGGCTTCCTGATTTGAGGCACGTTGTTGACCTTCAAGATTGCTCAGGAACATTTCCGGATGGTAATTGTGTTTTTTTGCGGCATAATTGTGCACTTTCTCGTAAAACGGCCACGTACTGGGATCGCAAGCAGGCCCATCGTCATTAGCACCATTGCCCGAATGGCCATCGCATATAGTCTGAAAAATGCACAAAATATGAATCACTTTTTTTGTTTCTCAGATTGCGTTTAACTTCCCCTGGCCTGTCATACAAAAATTTTCATAAAGCTCCTACTTACTTTATACTTTCGCATAATCGTCTGCCACTGATGCCGACATATTTGTGGTGGTTTACGAATTTCCTCACTTATTTTTCTGAAATATTCATTATTTAAATTAAAACATAATAGAATGTTCAGAATAATGTAATATTATGCAGAAAAACCAACAACCAGCCATCTCTTTGATTGGCATTTTTTCCAGTAAACAAATTGTCATGCTTTATCCTGGTATCGATTAATAAGTTCTTCTCTGCTGTCCCTATAATAATAAAATTTTAATAATATTAATTATTTAATACGCATTAATATATAATTTACATTTTGTGTAAGCAGCATTTACTACACGCTTCCTTTTATTTGCCACATCCATATTTAATTGAAAAAATTTATAACTTATAATAGCTTTTATAGGATATAAAATAATTTATTAATCGAGAACACAATATTTTTATTTCATTAACAGATATTATTTTAAATGACACTAACTTTTTGTTTTGATTATATTGTACAAGCACACTACATTTACAACAAAAAATAAAATTTTATCAGCTCTTGAAGCAGATAAAAAGTTTGACATTTTTATTCACCTCAATTGAATTCACCTCAATGAAACACGCACTAATAATATGTAATTCATTCAGAACTGCGAGCACGATTCAAATCACTAACATAACAATCAACCTTAGCAGGTCATGAGAAATTTTCCCTTTAGCGGGAATTTTGACTCTCGTGGGGGATGAAGGAAAAATAGAGGAAAATTTGGTCAAATTGAACAAACATTAAAAAATGCGTATTAAAAGGCAAAAATTGTTTGTCTCGAACCTAAGGAGCGACATTATTCCTTATGTAGTTACAAAAATCTTTACGCATAAAATTATTTCCAAATAATCTGTACGCTTTCAACAAATGCACGAGTACAAACGAATGTCTGTTGAGAATTATTATTTGTACTTGTTAATTTTTATTGAAATTAAAAGAATATTTTTTTGTTATTTTTTGTGTTTAATATCAATGAATATGAAATATTTTTTTTATTAAATAAATAATTTTACACCAGCCAGTTTTATTCTACAGTACAGGTATACCCTGATATGTTATAATTGATCAAAACTACCCTATTTTTTGGAATGTTGTCTTTGTTTTTGCCGGAATTTGAGATTCAAGAGGTGAGCGTCTACGCTTTACTGCTATCACCCCTTTGTACGAAAATAAGGTGTAAGCTATCTCCAACTAGAAATCAATCAATCGAATAGGCTTGTAATCTGGCTTCCAACTATTCATTATTTTGTACAATACCCAAGCGTTAACGAACGTCATATCCATTAAATGATAGAATATTCTGTATGTCCATTTTCGGCTTTTTATATGACTCTTGTAGCGTCCCATTAGGCTGTCCATTAAATCAACTCCATCCATATGGCAATTAGAATCCCTTATAATTTGTGGACAAAGCATCAATTTTACTTTGTCTTTTTTGCCGTTAAACGGCGGTTGGCGGTGGAGGTTCTTGCTGGTCAGCTAAACATGGTTTCGCGCCAACATATGTTGAAATGTGATTGACGATACGAATGTCTTTCTACGATAGCGATGTTACATCTATCCCATAAATTGATGCGGCATATTCTCGGGCTAGTTCCTCTTTCATCATAATTTTTCTTCGGCAAGCTTGCAATTTTTATTCTGTTTCGTCGAATAGTTCTCAAATACAATAGCAAGGGACTCTTGTATAATAATTATCAAAGTAAATTATATAATTTTGAAAACTTGGCTCCTCACGAATCAATCTAACCCCAATATTGGCACAGCTTTGAAGATCAGGTTGATCTTTTGCCGGTTCTTCGGATAATCGAGAATAAATCTCAAATTTGAATGCGAATACCATTGTACAAATTGAAAAATTTAAATCCTCATTTTTCAGGTTTGTTTGGTAAATACTGCTTCATGAAATGTTCAATTTTAGATGAGCACATTTGTTCATCAACGCAAAATCCCTCCAATTTCGAAATATTCCCAAATGTACTATTCAATGCGTTTATTACGGGTCTGAGAAGGAAAGGCGATCACGTTTCGGGTCTTCACGAGCAGGTGCTTTACTATTATCATTAAAATGTATATACTGCAGAATATTTCCAAAACGGGTTCGGCTCATTTTTTGTTTTGTAATATCGACGCAACGGTGATTATTATCGGACCAATATTCTCTTACACTTGGAAGTTTGTGATATGTCATATAAAAGAGAATTCCGATAAATTTGCGTAAATCTGGTACATCAAATTGAAAGAACTCATTTTGACCTGAGAATCTTCTTGATTTTTCCACGATAGTTTAGACCATAATTTGAACGGAGTAATTCTTGTACATTTGCAGGACTAGCATAATTCCCTCTAAACTTGAGTTTATTTTTTATGATAAACCAAGTATTGCTTTTTCCATAAAATGTTTAACAATTCCATAGATTTAGGGTCAATTTTTACGTTACGAAATCTATATGGAAATTATGTACTGGAGTCAGTTTGTAATGAAGCTGGTTGTCCAGAACTATCAGTATCGATAGTTGTAGATATACTGGAACTTAATGGAATATTCCCATTATCATTTTCAATCAATGAATCGATAGCTTTTGTGATAATATAATGACTTTCTTGAACATTTACGTCTTCATTTTCAATTATCTGAATGTTATCAAGATTTTGCGATCGTCCCTCAATATCAATGCGGCAGTCTGTCTTCTTGAACTTCATCTTCCGTAAGCGGTTCCGTCATTATTTTCCATTATTTTCACACTTTTATCACGAGATTAATTTTTTCCCAGAGTTCTCTCTTCGTCTTCTATTTTCTTCATTGTAATTTTTGGTTCACAAATGTTCCTTTATTAATTCGTAAATTTCGTTGTACGGCATCCTATCGTTTAATAATTGTGAGTTGTTCCTGTGTTGATAAAGTTTATTCTCCTCTATTCTATTCATTTTTTCGCCTTTTTCATTCTGTGAAGGATTTCTAAATTGCTGTCATATCCTGTGTAAGTGTGCTGTTGATGACTCAGATATTCGGCGTATTTGGACTGTGTTATGGTTTTTCACACATCTTTTACGTGTTCTTTAAATCGTGTTTTATTACACCGACTAGTTTGTCCGATGCAGAACGCCTCGCAATCGTTACATTTTAGTTTGTATATGCTTGTATTCAATATATTGCTTTCTTCTTTATTATTTAGGCGGTTTTCCATTTTATTTGTTGTCTTATATGCTGCTGTGTAGTTATATTTTTTGAGGGCAATCAACCATTATCAATCGTAATGCATAACCATAAATAAAGTATGAAAATTTCTTTTTTTTGTGTGTTATTTCCCACATTTGAAAGTGGGATATATTAGACAGGCTTGATTTATTTAGATTGGCTTTGGTTTTATGCACTTGACCTAGAGTCTGCACTATGCAAATTCATTGATATTTTCTATCATGGTATCAAGGTAAGTGTGAGTATTTTATATCAATTTTTACACTATCAGCAAATTGTCACGAGGATATTTCACGGTTCATTATCATGAAATTATAACGAAATGTCATCTCAAACAACAGTCATTAAAAACAACCGAAAGTATTGGTTACTAGTGGAGTTTTTGAGATATTGGCCAAAAACTCAAAATAACTTATACGGCCGCAGAAAATCAAAAAATTATAGTGAAAATGTAAATCCATAAATTTTCCTCGCAGTCGGTTTCGGTATGACCTAAGCTATTAGAAAAACTAACGAAAGTATTGGTTACTAGTGGAATTTTTTGAGATATTGGCCAAAAACTGAACATGAATTAATAAACATTTTAAAATTTTCAAAAGGATTTGTTATGAAATGGCCAAGTTTAGTCCAGCATGAACAGATCCTAGAATTTTGTCCAAAACTTACTTTAAAATCCTTGATTAATACTACTTTCCAAATTTTATCGTCATTCTTTTAGAATGGCGGAAAGACGAAATATTGTTAAGTTTCAAGATTTCATTTACCGAGTTCCTTTACTTCGGAGATCAATCAATTTGTCATTTTAAGGATCACTTTTAATATTTTATTCCACTGAGATGTTTTATTTAATTATTGTAATTATATAACAAAAACAATCTCTTTTGTGATGGTGCTGCCACTTGCGGCGAGTAGCGAAATCTCTTATTTTCCGCTGAGAAATTTCCGCTATCTTATACAGCATGAAAAAGAGCTGGTTATTGGTCTGAACTTACGAGCTTTGGTTAACTGAAACATTGTTCGTTATTTGTACAAAAAAATTGAGAACTTGCACTCATCAACATGTAATATCAACATATAATATTCTAATGGTTTATTTTAAACAGCAGTTTTGAAAACCTTATTCAACTCCCACTTAAGTGTGAAACGTAAATTTGAATTTGCACCCCAGATATTCGTAAAAAGCGAATTGTCGTTGATGTTCCAATTTATGTAAAAACTTTTATTAACAGCAACTATAAATTCGTTTTGTAGTAAATTTATTGTTTTAGGTTCGTCCGTATAATTTCAAACATAAGAAATGGCACCAGCACCTCCAACATTCATAGACATTAATTTTATGCAAATCACGTAATTTTCGTTCACAATATATCCAATGTATACCTTTGTTAATCAAGATTTTTTCCTACTTTAGAATATCTACCTTCTGTATTTTATTCATTGTCCTGAAATTAACGACTGATAATTTATCACTACATACCAACATTTCTTTTATATTAACAATAAGAATAATAATAGACCCCACCACTCCTTGTATATTATAATATACACACATAACTAAATACCAATTATTTATATTGTTAAAGTGCCATCCTTATAAACAATGTAGCTTTAGTAGAACCAGCACAGCAACAAAAAGCAATGCCAATGGCATAACATTAAAATAATTAGAATTTCTGTAATAAATTATTGTCTCAGGTTAAGTCGAATGCATTGCCGTTTTATACTCTACACTACACAATTTTTTAATTCATTTATTTATTTTTATATCGGATAACCATCTTCGATAGTTTTGGAATACACGAGTAACAAAAAATTGTTATATTATTACACAATTTGCATTTAAAATGATATTATCGTTGAAGTCAAGCCAAAATACTGAAAATGAAATAAAAATGACATAATTTTTCCTAATGACTTATACTCGTATTTTGAATGAATAATTTAAAACAAATGGATAGATAAAATAATGAATTCAAAAGCAACAAACTACAATTGTATGTAGAATTTCACATATATGAATAATTTGACATTGTAATGCAAAAACATAAACGAACTAAAAATAATACAACAATGTTATAATAAATTTATGAAAGTTAATCATTAAATAAAACCGCACACAAAAACTCTACTAACAATGTCGAAATTATAAAAGGCAGCAAGCACCGTACTATGAATTGCTATATTTTCCATACACAATGCGATATTTTCATAAGGGATTCGTTTTAATACAATTTTTCCCTTATTACGGAAATTGTTTAGATGAAAAACCGTAGATTAAAATAATGACCGTTATTTACCTACTCTATTATTACTGTACAAATATATTTTTTTTTATTACAAATCATTTGATGACATTTACTATTTTATGGTCGAATATAATGACTTACCGTTTTATTTCCTAAATTCCTAACACGGCAACTTAAATACGCCGATTTGCCCGCTAGAGCTGTGATATTCTGCGGTGTCATTGGATCAAAGTATGGTTCAGCCCAACGACTAACATAATAATTATTATTATTGGACTGTGATGTTTCACTACCAGAATATTGATTTTGTTGTGTCGTATATTCCTCAAATGAGTTATAACCATCCATCGGTCCTGATACATCGCAATTTATCAATTCTGTAATGAGATAAAAAAAACGTGTCATTTGCATGATCTTTATACAAAAGTTATAATCATGTATGGCATGTAAAATGCTCTAATTACAAAACGTTCGTAATCGAGATACAAAACTAATTATTGGGGAAATAATTTATGATATTCGAGTAGAGAGAAAACGAACGCAGAAAATTAGAAAAGTTTTTAGGTATCAATTTTTCGCACCTATGATTTTTTCATTACCCAACTAAGAACACGATGCAAAATAAAAACTTTTAAGCCGGATAATTTATTATTTCTAACTGAAATACATACATACACGAGTATACAAATTTCGTAAAAAACAGCGAAAGAAATATTTTTAATTTTATTTTTTTATTTATTTAAATTTAAAGCTTAAAAGTAATAATAATAATAATACAGTTTGGGTAAGAAAAGTTTTTCGGCAGCCAAGAACAAAACATGAGATACCGAACCTAAAAAATAACACATAAAAATGTAAGAAACAAATTTTCGGCTTTAATAGCTTTGCGGTAGATTTATGTAATGTTGCTGCATACTTTTACATAAAGCAAAACTCAAAACACAGCAACAACCCAATAGTAACAAAGACGTAACAAATTTTCCTAATAAACGAACCAAAAAATAAAAGCTTTTCAAGTGCTTTTTTCTTATTTCAGAATTTTGTTTCCCATTTTTGCTGTATACAGTTTATGTGTACTATTCGCATACGCCAAAAAACTAAACTAAATAAGAGAACATGTAGTGGTTTCGATGAAAGTATGAACTCATCATGAACCAAAAAAATAATGAAAATGCACTGGTTTGAAAAATAAAATAACTTTTCTCTGTAAATTTGAGATAGATGAAAATAAGCTCATGATACTTTGGATTACAACTTTTCTGATTAGGTTGTTTTTGCGCAATTGGTCGAAAAAATAAATAAGGAAATCATCGAAAACTTAAGAGTTTGCAGATTTTATTTTCAAAATGTAATGAGTATAATTTTTAGGTACATTTGGTACTACATACCTAATACTCATTATAGATTTAAAGGCACGTTCTCGTCGTTTGTTTAGCAAGCTAATTCTTTATAGTCCAGGAAACAAAAACCCTTATAAAGTTTCAAATAATCCCAATAAACTTTTAACTAATATAATGTTGTTTCCTATACTTCGGCACAACTTGTCAGAAAAATCCTCACCTCTATGTGCTGCGCAAAAAAATAACGGTATTTTAGTTTTTTAATTTTTTTTGAATTTTTGAGATTCTTAAAATGGTTATAACTTTGGATATAAAAGATTTAGAAACTAGCTTTGTATGCGTAATTATCTGAGAATTGGTGGTTATTTAATAATAAAATATTATATATTATTACAACAAACACTCTTCGCTCCAAGTGTATCTCACTTTTTTTCAGAAAAAGTCCATGTGCAGGTACCCTCATTCCGGGTTTCTCCTTTGTGTGTTTGAAAAAAAGACCTTTCTAATCTATGAAGAGTTGTTTCCGAAAACCGGTTTCGGAATTATACGAAAAATTTTTTGTTACCTGTGTGCTAGCAGATGATCGAATCTGCGCTATGCATCATTTAAGGGGTGATTCATGCGAATTACGTGTGATACCCCGCGGATTATAAACCGAACAATATTGTTGAATACTATATATGTATATGTATGGATTCAGGGCAATATTATTCATTGTAATTTTGAATATCAAAGAGTAAAGTTGTCAGAAAGTGTAAATTTTGTAAAGCAGGAAAATATAAATATTTGTATTATTTGTAATAAGTATATGCAGAAAAAGGACTCTACAGTGGTGAAAACAGGAATTGGTAGCTTAATCGAAGCTTCAAAATCAAGAAATGTTGATTTGTGAAACAGTCATATATCTGGAATAATTGTACGCCTTGGAGGATTTCATCTACTCATGTCATATCTTGGCTCAATTGGATATATCATGAAAAAAGCGGACTAGAAGAATTATGGGAAACAATTTATGACAATGCAACAGTCAAACACATTCTTACCGGACAAGCTTTTTCGCGGGATTTGCGAGCACATATACTGACGGTATCAGCATTAAATTATTTGATGTTGTCCATCAGAAGATTTGAAATCTGTAATGAAATTTGCTGAGGTCATGGAAACATATCAGAAACTGATAGAAAACAGCATGTCACCGGATATGTGTCATGATTCGGAAAAAGTACGCGACCTGGAGAGCTGCTTTGAAAGTCACATTAACAGACTAAGAACAATAAAGAGAACAAGCAAACTTTGGCTTCAATATTTTGAGCAAGTTATGATTGTGCTGCAGTATATCCGAGCTGAGAGGACTGGGAACTGGCAGATGCATATGGAATCTGTTCGGAAAATATTGCCATATTATATGCAAAATCTGCTCATTTATATTTACAGGAAATGAAGGAGTTGCTAGCCAAGCTGACCGATGAAGAGTTCAAAAAATGTCCAGAGAAATACTTTTCGATAAGAAGAACAAGTATGCAATGGAGCGGTATTTGGACGGACACGTGCATAGAACAATCACTTATGCGATCAATGAAGATGATAGGAGGATTATCTCGAGGACGAGATCCGAACAACATGTTGATCTCCGAGGCAGTAAGAAAGCAAGAGACAATCTAGACAACAACAAATTTATTTCATGGGTTCAACAACATAACCCATTTCGGAATCGGACTGGTGATTTTTTTTTTTTTTTTTTTTTTTTATTGGTAACTATGCGATCTGTTTTGGGGCTCAAGGCTCACCCTGCTCTTCCGCGGTTATGCTTTTAACGTCCTTACTTTACGCCTTGCGGCCAACTCGAGGACGTACGGCTATAGGACCGATTTTAAGACCATCTGCACATTGCAAGCTCCATGCCAGCCTATACCAGCATGGAAGATGGGTCGGCCCATGAGTTTTGCACACCGACAGGGGGTCATAGATGTGTTACATTTCACCACAGATCAAAATCTGTTGATGAAATTTCACTTTGCATCCTGCCCCTATCGGGATTCGAACCCGGTACCTCCCGATCCAAACGCCAAAGCTTTAACCACTGTGCCATTTGGTCGGACTGGTGATCTTGTCAGTTTGTCAACTGGACTTGTTGATGATTTCAATACCACCTGTGATAGTGCTTTGTATAAAGGTAAAATGCTGCTGCATAATACATTGGGTAGAGTTTTGCGGACGTATCGTTTACGCAAGAAAACACAAAATTATTCCAATTGCAGCTCTGGTTCAGGGAATAAAAATAAATAACGAAACTTTCGTTATAAGCTCGCTGCAGTTATTTGATCGAATTGTTTGTGTAGTCAAAAGTTCGAAAGAGTTGCAGTCTTATTTATATGAATTGGCTTAAGCTCCACCATTCCTTTTCAACGACGGTCTCCTACGAAAGGGAACAAAATCGAGCATCAAAACCATATTTAAAAGAGCTGACATTGGTAAAGACAATTTTTCAACATATTGCGAATATGTTGTAGATGGAGGCCATTTGCTTCACTCGGTAGTATGGCCAAAGCCAGGGACAATGGCACGATTCTACAAATTTATGGTGATTATGTTTTAAAACATTATGGCAGAAACACAACGGTAGTGTTTGATGGTTATCCGGACTATGCCACCGCGAAAGGAGAAGAACAAACGAGAAGAGCCATTGTCAAAATTTCAGCAAACATCGAAGTAGACAGCAATATGACGTGTACAATTTCTCAAAGCGAATTTCTCGCAAACACCCATAATAAATCGAAATTCATCGGAAGATGACGCAGATACCTTTATCGCAAATATAGCTGTGAGCTTTGCAATTCGTGGGGATCAGGTGGTGGTTGCTGCAGAGGACTCGGACATCCTCATGCTGCTTGTGTTTTTATGTTCACCAGCACGTCAAACAATTTGGCTTCTTTGCCCCAAATTGAAGACTGTGTATGATATAGCAGCAGCTTACAACAGACTAATTGGTAATCTGCAGTTACATTCAAAATTCGATTTAGCTTGTTTTCACCAACAAAAGCAGCTGCAGATCAGCAGTCATTTGGGGTATACCATCAAGTTCAAGCATGGCTGGGAAATGCTTTGCTACCAACAGATTGGGGATGGAAATCTGTCAAAAGTAGTTTGCTGCCCATTCCAACTGACCTGCCACCGGCTCTAATCAACTGACCTGCCACCGGAACTTCTGCTCAAGTTTATTTGTTGCAACTGTCGTACGCAATGCACAACAAGATGCGAATATAAGCGGTCAGGAATGCTGTGCTAAGCAATGTGGGAAACCTGCCAGAGTATATCATGCAACAACACTACAAGCGAAGAGGATCTCAATGATACGAGTATTGAACTAAATACTCAGCTACAATTTTAATTTTTAAATGGAAATAAATGATGTATTATACTAAGAATAAATAATAGTTAGAAGCAAACTTCCGTTTCTATTGGAATTATTTACTACTTTTGCACAAAATTCCTGCACTGTTAGAAAAATAAATTAGAAGCGAATATTGATATTCAAGGTCTCTAACTGCACATCAAGATAACATGTAAAATGTTCACAATAAATAAAAGCTAAAAGTACCGAAATTCCAACATATTATTTATGCCCATACCAATCCAGTTTCACGTTTATGTTTAGCAGAACTATCTTTAAGTTTATTTATATTTAAAAAAAAAATAAATAGTTCACTGTCAACATGAATGCTATGCATTCGCAAAATGCAAACCACGTGCTACAAATTTCAGAGGAAAAACGTGTGGTATTAGGTAGCATATCTTAAATCGACCGCGAGCCTTCTCTTGCCATTTCGAAAGTGAACAGTTTTATATGTGCAAAAAAGTGTCCGGCTGTCTCGTTTACACATCCATAAGTATTTTGCGTGATGTCGTCCCCACTTTATTTTGGGACAGTTAAGGCGTTCTCTCGCGGCTCCCACGGCCACTTCACTTTGATAATATCACGAATTATGCTTTGAAACAAAGGAACGACCTACGCAATAATATATTTAAAATAAAGTATTGCCATATGTATACTTAGTAATTGTCTGAAACACAGTGTCAAAGTTGTTAAACATTGAATCATCATTTTTTCCAGAATTTTAGTGTCTATAGTGTATTTTAACTTCGACTAAGTTAATCGAAATCGTTTCTTTACGCAAATTTTGACAACAAATCAGAGGTTTGTGGCGCTGCTCGCGAGACCTGTAGCACTGAACAAAATAAAAGAGTGCCTTAGTCAATCCTGACATTTCACTTGATGATAAAAACTGCAGTTATTGTCAGCTTTATTTAATAGTCGTATACTCAAAGTGGCTAATTAATCTTGTTTGGTACCGCAAACACAGATTTGTTATCTAACTGACAATGTCATCATATATAAGTGCAGTAGAAATGAGATATCTAGCAGCTTTTGTTCAGAATAAACACCTGGGTTGCCGAGCTCTGATAATTCTAATATTGTTACTACCAACACCGTCCTGACGAATTTAAGTAATTGGACGAAGGAAGGAAGGTTATTAGTACAAACGTGAAACTAATCGACAATCGATCGTCTACAGTCTTCATAGAATCCTCGAATTCTTATAAAACATCACGCCGTTTCATTTGTATCTTCGGATGAGTTTTGGAATCTCTCCTATAGTTGGTTGCGACTCTGAGGTTCCACGTTATAAGCGAGCGGTAGCTCGACTATAATAAAAAATACGAGTTCGTGTCCTGTTAAACTGTAATTTTAAGTATTTTTGAGATTAAAATCCTGATTAAGGAGGAAGGTGATTGACTTAATTTTATGGGCTTAATATTTGGATTGTTTTAATAATAACTTATTTTTAAATCTACACAGTAAAAAAATGCATTGAATTTTACATGAATTTTCATGTGGGCAAAGTTACCGAATCTTTTCACGTAAAATTACATGAAAATTGAAAAATAAATTTTTTATTGAAAATTAAATGGTTTATACCGTAAATTTACTAGTAAAGTTATGTAATAAATTACAGGTAAATTTTACGTGTTTCAGTGTTAGATTAAAATTATAAAAAAATATATCGTAAGTATTGTATAAAAATATCCAAAGGCTCGAAAGTTTCAATTCGGTACAAAATATCAATTAGATACAAGTAACAATTGATTATAAATATTATCAATTGAGTATCTGCGCGTTAAATATTATTTCTTCCAAATTTAAGGAGGAAACTAAAATTGGTTGACTTAGTTCGTAATTATAAGCTAAATTTCATAAGAAAATACACGTAATAATCATAGTATTGTGCATTATTACAGTTAAAATTTAAATTTGTGAGACAAAGTTGGTAAAATTTACGTTGAAAATTCAATTTTTTTTTACTGTGTAAGTACACGGTTTGTGAATCGTAGTATCAACAACGAAATGGTGCCTGTAGAGCATGGCATACATTTAGCTGTGCAATGAATACTGCGCCGAAAATTTAATTTTAAATTGGCACAATAAGAATTTGTTTATTTGAAAGAATATTTTATGGCATTAATTATAGAATATAACGTCGCTCAAATTTACACCGCGACTTTGGCTGGTGGCACCTATTCGGGAGATCCATTTCTCAATGACTTTGTCGCGTAAATCTAGCTGAATTTGCTGTATCTTTGTTATGTTGGCATTGGGAACATTGTTTATTAGCATAAACCTATGATTTAAGATAGCCTTGAAGGAAGAAGTCCAAAGACGTAAAATCGTAACGTGGCATGCGTTGTGTGCGAACCACATATCGTCGGTATCCATATCATACAGTTTAGGTCACAAGAAGTTGCTTATCATCGATCTGTAGCGCTCACCGTTGACCGTTATGGCAATGCAAGTTTCATTTTGGAAGATGTACTTCATTCGACAAGTGACATTTCTTTGTTACTGTTTGACAGAACACAGCAACTGCGATTGTAAATATTTGATGAACCGAGCAAAAGTTATATCACCTGTATTATGACTAAAGATGGTTAATGATTTATTTTCGTACAACTATGCGTACTTAGGTATTCTATTATTGTTTGCTGTAGACTTAAGAAGATATTCTATAAACTGGTGTTAAATCACAATTTTTTTTATTTTTAGTCGAAATTTGTAACAACAGTTAAGCTTGTTCTATAAATAATACATAATTACGAAATCAAACTACGAGTATTATAAATAAATATGTAGTGTGTTTATTATCGTAATCACTTCAAACGACAAACGGCGTAATTTATATTAATTCTAGACACCTCAAGATTTTAAATGACTCAAAATGTCAATATTTATTTCTTTATTTCGCCACAACCCTCATTGACAATACAATTGCAACTGGATAATTTTTTATTTAACTAGCCGATTTTTATAGTTAATTGGAACGACAAATAACTCGACTACCGGAATCGCGGTATTAATTGCGTATAATATAGTTCGATTTTCAAATGGGAGTTTTTTAATATTTTCTTACTCGAATAAAATAAAAACTTAATTTGCTCGTTTAAATTGTCTAACCAAACATCGTTTATTTTTGATTGTTTCTTACAGAAACGTAGAAAACGTTTTCCCTTTAAATCAATCATAGGTGGCTATGATTATTATTAACTTCGGTGGGCAAGACCACGTTATTGAAATCCTAGTAAAATATGAAAAATGGCTAATTACTCAATTGTTATAAAGTAGTGGGTGTCCGCCGGGAAGGTATACTACTTTGTTTTGCCGCCATTTAGGCGAATATTAGTATTGACAGTTCATACTTGACAGTCGTGAAGTAGACACGTGGCAAATTTATTATGGAAAAATATTCGATAAACCATCGTGTCAATAGGATGTTACAGCTCGCCCATGACAACCCTGATTTTCAAGGAAAAATCATAATGAGTGACGAGGCACATTTTCATTTAAATGGATATGTGAATAAACAGAATAGTCGGTTCTGGGCAATGGAAAACCCTCACATTATTCATCAGTCACCTTTACATCCATTAAAAGTGACAGTCTGGTGTGCAATTTGGTCAGGAGGAATCATTGAACCTTACTTCTTTGAAAATGAAAACGGCGTAACGGTAACTGTGAATGGGGAGCGATATCGTGATATGATTGAAAACTTTTTAACGCCACAACTGCATACTTTGGGCTTGATTAACATGTGGTATCAACAAGACGGTGCCACATCGCATACAGCCAGGATTACAATGGAATTACTGCGAGAATTCTTTCCACAACAAGTTATTTCAAAAAATGGTGATGTTGATTGGCCTCCACGGTCGCTTGATTTGACTGCTCCGGACTTCTTTTTGTGGGGATATCTAAGAAGCAAGGCTTATGCAAACAAACCAGAAACGCTTGAGCAACTCAAACAAAATATTCGTGATGAAATTAATGAAATACCGCGTGGAATGTGTGAGAATGTAATGAAAAATGTGCTCAAAAGGGCTCGCATTTGTCAGGCTAACAGAGGCGGACATTTATCTGATATTGTATTCCATACATAATCGCCGACATTAAATAAAACATTTATCAATATAAGATCCATTCTCTTTCATTTAATCAAATATCATAAACAAACAAAGTAGTATACCTTCCCGGCGGACACCCGTTATATACGTGTCGCATATCTTTGAGAATGTCTTGAAGTCCGTCAGAAATTTAGCCGACGTGACGGAGAATGCTCTCTAAACTATTACTATAGTGCTGGAGGAAGTAACTTGTTTCTCATTCTCATTCAAAATCAATCAAGAATTAAGACATTTTTCTAAGTGGTTTAGACCCAAACTTTTTAATAGAAATTCTTGATTTGGTGAGATTTCTCCAAATAATAAATAAGTTTATTTGAATATCTAAATACAAAGATCGGAAAACAGTCAGTTTGCGATATAAAACTCAAAAGTAAAAGCCTCCTTTCCACGAAAGTCTTGATAAAAACATCTTTCAGTATTAGATTGCGCAGGAATAACCGACAGTAAGTCAGTTTTGTGTATAACCGGGCATTAGCGGTCCACGCCAATAATAATAATAGTGATTGCCAACGACCAATTACCTCTTCCTGACTAAACTTCAGTTATAAATAGTTATACATTATATAATTTCAGATTGAACGAAAGACAAAATTTATTCAGAAAACAAAGATACAAATATTCAAAAACTCTATCGAAGGTTTCTTTGAAATCTGTTGTGACGATATATAGTATACCTAATTCCTCGTCTCCTTGGTATTAAGATGATATGAATTCAACTAAATTTTTTGTGATGGATGGACCTCTTGAAAAGCCCAGCTGAATATCAGAGAACATAGGTGAAGTGAAGTAGGCAGTGAAAGCACAGTGTATCATATACGACACTATCAAACAGCTTGATAATATAGGACAAGCAGCCTTTCTTATGTATGGCGATTATGATTGAATCTTTTCATATATTAGGGAAAATTAAAGATGAGATTGACTTTTTACATAGCGATTGTGTCAAATGGCGAGCACATCTTTTTACATGAACTGCCGGCAAACCACCTGAAAAATCAGATTGTTAATTTTTTAAAATAACTATTGAAATAGATTAGCCTCTAGCTACAGCTAATGCTAACCCATTTACCAAGAAAAGTTTGCCATTACCTGTTTTTGCATGCTTTCCCCACTCCAAGGGAAATAGATTTTCATGCTCTCTCTGGTCATGTAATCGTCTACGGATTGAGACAATCCCGCAGTTATAATTCTGAGCTCTAGAATAACATGGTTATTCTAACTCTCAATCTTTAGTTAGCTGGAGTTAGTGAGCTTGGCCTTTGGTCCATGTGGTTAGTATAGGTGAAATTGATAATATAGTATTGTCAACAGAAGCAAGCCCAGGGCGGAATCCTATTATGACCTGCGCCTCTAATGAGGCAGCTGACTTTTACTATATTAATCGGTACCCGTGTGGTTAGTCACCAATTACATCCTCTATACTTACCAAGTACAGCACTCTTGGGTTTTATTAAAAAAAACAGCTTAACTTCTTAAAATTTAATTTTATTTGAAAACTATTGACTATTTATTAACTAGAGGGCTTAACCCTATTTTAGTTAACGGTCCAAAACCAACTCCAAACACTGACTAAAACTTAACTTTTAAACACTGACTAAAACTTCACTTTTAAACACTGACTAAAACTTCACTCTTAAACACTGACTAAAACTTCACTCTTAAACACTGACTAAAACTTCACTCTTAAACACTGACTAAAACTTCACTGTCCAACCAAAAATTTTGCGCGGTATTTATACAAAAATTAATCGAAGAAAAAAGAGGGGGAAATTAATTTATATAACAGAATTTAATAAATGAATGGCCTCTTTTCCATCGATTAATAAATTTTGCTGTTTAATCAAAAATTTGTATAAATACCGCCCAATTTAAAAGTGTTATAAATTAAATTTGTTTACCCCTTTCGTAAACAAATTCATTCATTTCACACTCACATAGAAAATTTAGTGCATAATCATAAATGCAACATACTACATTTTTACGTAGGTCGGTTAATTACCTTACGTATTATATTTATGTGGAGCATTTATGACAATCGAAAAATAAAAATATGTTCCGTATTCAAATTACAAAACAATGAGATAGGTTTCTTATGTGGACATTTGTACTACTGTAATTTTTGTTTATGTAGCAGCCATATAAGGAAAATATGTAGTTCCGTCAATGAGTTATTTAATAAATATTTGTGAAGATGATATCTTCAATGCCATGACAGAATTACTGTGATGAGACAAAGGTAAGATTGGATTGATAACGGAATATAATAAGAATTCCGTTACACTATTAGAAACGAAGTCAATGGATACCAGGGATGTTTGAGTGCAACCTCAGAAAAATTGTAGTAATTTTTGGGCCGTTAGAATAACGATACCCATCTGCTTTCTTCTCAAGATTAAGAAATTGCCAAAACCGTTTGTGGTTAGCAATAAGAACGGCTTGCATCAGGCTAGTATATCAAAGTAAAGTTCTTTGGATAATCGACAGAATTCATTGTAGGCCATCGAGTAATTAGAGTAGTAATCTTCGAACTTAATTTATAAAAATATTTACCATCATGTGGCCGCTGCAATTATTATGGAAGTGTAATTATTAGTCTCCTAGTACCAGCCAGAAGTTCATCTTAGATGTTCATATTATCTGACAAAAAGTTACCAGGGTCAACGAGTAGCTGCTAGGTCTCAATCGAATTACGCGGATACAATTTGCTAGAATGAAAGCGTATTTTCCCTTACCTTTTTATTGTCAATTTTTAAACAATGCAGCTCGATGTTGTAAGGTATAGGTATAACAAATTTAAAACAGTCAAAGATAGAATGATCTGCTATTAGAACTCTTCGCCCGATTGGATTCGAAACAGCAGTGTTCACATAACCATCTTTGCGTAAAACATTAAAACCAGCTGTGAAATACTCATTGCGAAGCCAGAGTTGCCATTTAAACTAGTTTACCCTAAAACAAAAATATCTAACGATTATAATCACTTCACACCATCAACTATCATACAGGGCGTGCCATCTATTGGTTTGTTTTTAAATCATAAACTATGGCAATTTTTTTTTAACGATTTGCTTGAAATTGACAGCTCATCAGTCTGATGTTCCGCGTCACAAAACAACCATGTTGTCGTTTGAGGAGCGTTTCGAAACTTTGAAAACTTATTTTAAAAATTAGAAATGTATAGCCCAAACCGTGCGAATTTTGAAAGAAAAAGTCGTGACAGAGCGCCAAGCGGAATCGCTGTAGTAAAATTGGTGAAAAAAGTCCGTGAGAAATGTTTGCTATTGGATGACAGAAGTGGTCCCCAGCTCGGACAGTGCGCACGCCCGAGAATAATGCGGCTGTGGTCCATAGTACAGGACATAATTCATCGACCTCAGCTCGACGCCGATTGCAGCAACTGACCATTAGTCGCACCAGCCTTAGGAGAATACTGCACAAAGATCTCGGATTTTTCGCCTACAAGGACCAAATGACTCGGCAGTTGAAATCAAATGATCATCCGCTTCGATTTCGGTTCTCATAATGATTTCGATGTTGGCCGAAAAATTATATTTTCAGACGAAGCGCATTTCCATCTCCGGTGTTATGTAAACACGCAGAACTGCCGGATTTGGAATTCGGAACCGCAAGACGTAATCGCAAAGAAGCAATGCATCCACCAAGAGTGACTGTTTGGAGTGGATTTTGAAGTGGCCCATTATTCTTCGAAAACGCTACTGAAAACGCCGTTACTGTCAATTGCAGCACAGAGCCATTCTGACCAACTTTGTATGGCTTCAAATCGACGCTATGAATCCATCAACCTTTGGTTTCGAACGAAAATCGATCTCTTGCGCGCCAAATTTGACAACCGAATAATCAACCATTTTGGAGATGTTAATTGGTCTGCGTGGAGCTGCGATTTTACACCGTTGGAATTTTTCTATGGAGTTTCGTTACGAATAGATGTTATGCAGGCAATTTATAGACAATTTCAGCTTTAAAACATAACATTGCGACAGTCGTTCCAGAAATAGGCGCCGAAATCATCCAAAAAAAGCTTAAAAACTGGACTCACAGGATGGCTTACTGTAAGGCCAGCAGAGGGAGTCACATCAACAAAATTGTTTTCCATTCTTAAATCGGAGACTCCAACCTACACAATAAAAAAATATGCACAGATTAAAGATGCATACTCATGTTATAGCGTTTTTAAATGGCCCACCCTTTATAGTGGTGAAATTATTGCTCAAAGGGATATTCTTCAGTAAAGCCAACATAATCAATAGTGATTGCATTGATATTTTGTATGCACTAAATCATTTAAAGCAATGTTATTTAATTTCATACAGATTTTGAAACTAAAAATTTCAACGTTCGTTGAAACCGTATAGGATTTCCTTTGCAAACCGTGTTCTTAGGAAATACAAATTTTTTACTATCTAACAATGCAAAGTATGTTGTTCAAAGAATTTTCTGTACATATTATAAGTACGTCAGCTTTTTATGTACTATGTGCATGTATGTAGTCGTATGTGTATCAGAAATGTCTTAAATTCTTATTTTGAGTTTTTTTTTTGTACATACGAGCACATTTCGACGAAAATAAAAAATCCGTTTTAGTTAAAACCATAATCGTATTACATAAATCGTTATCATGGAAAATATAATAATGAAAAATAATAATAATAATAAAGTAGTAGTAAAACTGTAAAAAAAGCTTCATAACTCATGAAAATGTGTTGTCAACCTATACATATATTTCCCAGTTTATTATTATTGTTTGTATTTTATCTTAGTAGTATTATCCTTTTTTAACGTCTTCCTTTTTAAATAATTTTATTTTACTTTATATTTTGCTTACATCTAAATTTGGAAAATTATGAAAACGTAGGAAATGACTAAATAAGACTTCATTTCATTTTTTTATAGGAGTGAAGTACGGTGATAATACAATTTATTATTATTATGATTATATAAATATATACAGAGATGGATTTCCTTTCAGAATATTTAATTTTTTTTTTATTGTAGGTCGGGTATGTCTATTATATGCACAAAAGGATGTGCGATGATTGAAGGACTTTAGAAAATGTTTGTCTTCGTTTACAACAATAAACAAAAGTCGTCGTAGACGGATGCGGAAAAAATGAACGGCGTACTTTCGGATATGTAAATTTTATGCACTGAAAGATAAACATTATCATTTTATTTGAATATTCAATTACACTGTATAAATTAGTTTCCTGTTGAAAAAATTACAAATATCGACCAGACGCGGGTTGTTACATTTCATGTGATTTGTGGCTAACAGTATGTTGAAAAATATTCATAACTATTATCTACGGAAGACGCTCAAGACCCAAAGTCAAAGAACAGCTATGAAGGACGGCATGGTTACTAGTTGAACTACTCAATGGCGACGCATTCATCACTGCAGAAAATCTAACTCCACTACTAGTAAAGATATGGAAATGGAATGGAAAAATGGAAATGGGGTTTAATCAACACCGAAGAAAGGAGACCTTTTAGGAAACCTTCCCCTCAACAGTATAATATAAGTATTAAGAATGATCATTCTTGAGCGAATGTCACCAACAGTCAACCATCATATAAGGAACGATCAAGCTGGTTGAAGATCACAGGACAAGTTATTCTCCAAATTAACAACAGAAAAACTATGGCAATAAGACTGAAAATGAACATTGATACACCAATATACATAAACCTTAAAACATCGAAAATATTAACTAGTTTGTATACCTTAGTTATATTGTAGTAAAATCTGTCAAAAGTACAGTTAAATCATTAACAAAGACATCAACACATTCAGTATACTTCTAAGATCTGAAATAGGTCCATCCTGTCAAGAAACACATAATTTCGTATGGCTGTGAAATAAGAAAACATTGTTTATAAGATGCTTCTGGTTTATCTCGATCGCAAACGAGGAACTTTTATGATAGACAACACAGGGCGAAATTATGCTTAATAAGAATATCGTTAGAATGGAATCCACAGAACAAGAGTAAAGTTGAAAGATCAGCAATCACCTGGAAGAGAACGGTGCTAGCTGAAGCGAAACGACTTGGTAAATTATAGGAAGCCTATAGCCCATAATAGAGTGATATGATTCAGTCTAGTAGACATCTATTAGGACTCTTATCAGAGGTAAGAACAAAATGAAAATAAATAAAAAACACGCTTTTATTACGAAATGATCTAAAAATAAATTTAGAAGAAGCAACCATCTTTAAAAGTAAAATATATCCTCTCCACTCACGCTAGAAGAACTATAGAACTATTTTCAGTCATAAAAAATTAGAATGTTCCCGAGTTGTTATTTTAGATCATTTCGAAATAAAAGCGTATTTGTAAATGTTTTTTTAAATTTATTTTCATTATTATTGATTAGAATGAACTCTTATTTGGGAGGTAACCGAAGGCTTTTCGTGATTCATCTAAATTATTATATAGAGTGGTATGGTACTATTGCATATATAATATATTTCAAATCGGCTAAAATTTGACCTTATTCTTAGGAATACAAATCGAAAATTTAACGAACATTTGTTTGGTAAGTACCCGACGGCATTTGGTAATTCATGTGTTAATTATATCCATAATATTTGGTAGGAATAATAACTTAACCTTGGGTAAGCTTAATTTAAAGCGGCTGGAGTTGGCCGAATTCTTAAACAAATTCAACAATTTTAAGAAATTTTGTTCGAAAAATATAACCAAGATAGTAGTAAAATGGAAGGGTGTACTTGTTGTGCCTAACACCCGACTTGTTTTTACGACAAATCTACAAATTCTAGATCTCGAAAACACCAAACCTAATTTTTAAAGCGAAAAATTAAACTAAATCATATTGGTAATAAAAATTGCCTTGTGTGTATAATCACAAATCATTATCCCTGCATAAATTTCAAAAAACCAACAAGGTCAACCTTTGTTAAAAAATTTAATCTTCATTCCAAAAATTTAAAAAGCTCATAAGGAAGCGGCCACTTTTGGTACACAGATATCCACCACATGTCGCAAAGATATCCAAGGATCTTAAAAGATTTTGTATGAAGTTTTATTCCGAATTGTTAATCCGCCTGCTCTGTAGAGATGCTGAATTTTGGTGAAATACAGTTTTTTTTAAATAAAACTCCTTTTTTCCGTTAAAATTTAAAATTTGTGAACTATTTTTCTTTCAAATTTATTTAACAATGTTTCTATTGTTTTATTCGTTTTTCGTAAATGCTATTTATTGTATTAATAAAATGAAAAACCTTCCGTGGAAGCTTTCCCATCTTTTTTAAAAGTGCTGCCGGTGAACCGATCTCCAGTTTGAATCAATAACGAATAATTTTGAGCTAGAAATTTTTGCAGGTTTATCGCCGAACTGAAAAAAAGTAAATTTTAAAAAATGTCCGTGTGGTGTCGTGTAGTCTAAATGTTGCTGGTCCGCTTCAGCTCAGTAGGATTAACTCATCGGCGACAAATGTCATACTTAAACTTTTTCCATAGGAGATCTCATTGGTTTTTGGCCGAAATCGCTCCACCGGAAGTGAAAGCTTCCATAAGAGCAATTTAATTTTTTTCAAATATTTTGAAAAAAATATTATCTTGGAGAAAAACTTCTGAATACTAAAAGTTTTTAAATTAAATTTGCAACAATACCGTATCAGATCAGTTTTCCAAAATTTAAGTGGAAATGACGTTTTTAACTAAAATTCGGCCCCTGTTTAGCCCAAATGGTTGGATCGGTAAAGAACTTCATGTTTAAATTTTTTGAACAAAATAGATAACCCCGGTGATTCTTGGTCGAAATTGGTCCACCGGAATCTAAAAGAATCTAAATCAAATTTGCAAAAAACCCGGTCCATATCTGTTTTCCAAAATTTAATCGGAAATTACCATTTTTGGCAAAACGCTGTTTTCAACAAAAAATTCGGCTTTGTGCAGCCCATACGGATTGATTGATCGGAATGAAACTTTATACTTACGTTTTTCCAGTAATTGGGAGAACCATTAAAAACAAAAAGATTGTAATTTAAATTTCAAACAACACTAGTTCGAATCAGTTTTACATTTTACCAGAAATGACGAGTTTTGATAAAAAATGTATTTCACCAAAATGTATCGTCTCTGCGTAGAGGCGGATTGCCTACTCGGGATGAAACGACATTTTCAAACTTTTTTCATTAATTGTGAGAACCTATCGAAATTTAATAAAATTCTGTGTACCGGAAGTGGCAACTTCCAAGAGATCTTTTTCAATTATTGCAATAATGTTGAAAAGTCTAGCATTTAATATAAAAAAATCAATTTTCAACAAGGGTTAACCTTGTTGGCTTTGCTAAATTTAAGCAGGAATAATGATTTTTGATTACACAAAGTAGTTTTAAGTCCGGTAAGTTTAATTTTTCGCTTTAAAAATCAAGTGTGGAGTATTCGCGTTCTACGTATACATTCGTCGTAAAACAAAGTTGGGTGTTGACCACAAAATATTCACCATTCCATTCTTTATTTAAATTAAATAATTAAAGTAGTTTGTCTCAGGCTCGATAGGTATGGAAAATTTAAAACCCTTATACCGTTCTTAGTTCAAAGTCAGCCATAAGGCTTCGTTAAATTTTGCTTAAATCAGCGCTGTGAATATTGTGAATATGTGAACCGTGATTTTGTAATTTTTGAGCTTCCGTTCTTCAAAAAATAACAAATGGAACACTTAAATAACATTCTTTGTTACAAGAACAAAGTGAAATTTTGACATAGTTATAAATTATAATTGCTGGTATTCTCAAAGTTCGAAATTTAAAAATAATTTTTTCTTAAATTTTGCCAAGTAGGGTGTCAATAGCAAAGCTTCGTTTATCGATCTCAAGTATATTTTTTTCAATTTTTGCTGTAGATCAGTTTTCAAGATATTTAAAAAAATCGATAAAAAATACATTTAGAGTTATTTGTTAACGTTCAAAGCTATAATCGTAATTACAGAATTTATAGTTCTCAATCAATTATTTTAACAAAACTGTTTATTTGAAATGAAGTTTTATTTCACAAAACAGACTTAGAAGTAAAGTACCTCCAGGATTTAAAATAAAAATTAAGGAAAATTTCCGTTTAATAAAACATAACATTAAGGGAACCAGCGCAAATTTCAATGAATAAAAAATTTCGATATAATTGTAAATCCAATTCTAGCAGGAATATGTTTGCACTGGTGATCGAAAAAAATAATATTTACGAAATTGATCTAGTTGGCCATTTTTTGTTAAAAAATATTTTTCTTACCTAAATTTACGCTTGGTTACTTAGATTAAAATACGAGAAAACCAGAGACCATATGGAAAACCACAGAGGTTTTAAAAAATTACCACGGCCAGAGAAAATGTTTGGTCCAGTACAGAAAATTTAACGACTGAGTGAAGATTGCGCGCAAGGCCGCGGGAGAAAGACGAGCAAAGGTGGCACGCAGTGGAGTTTAAGGCTGGAGTGACGAGGCAAAGAAATTATCAGGAATAGGATGAGCCGACAGGGAATAGTGCCCAAGTAGACGGATCTAACTAAAGAATTAGCCAAATAGGACAAGGCTGTGGATGCTACATGGGAGAAACTACGTCGAAGAATGCATAACGATTGATCCGCAGAAGAAAGAAACATCACCATCGTCAGGAATAAATGGGGACGCAATAGGACCACCGCCGAAGACGTAATAATTTTCGATAAGGCGATTTGGTGTGGTTGTATAAAAAGCGAAAAGGAAGATCTCCTGGATCAGGAAAATTGAAAATCAGCAGGATCAGCAATAATGTGTATCGGATGCACGAAAACCTCAGAAGTTCACAGAAAATCGCCAAATGCGATAGACTGTAACAATACGTTATGGGATGTGTCTGTTCGAGATGAACAGATTTAGGTGGAGGTAGCGTTCGTTGAATAAAGGTGTTAATAAATAAAGTTTGTATTTTTAAACACTGGGCGTTTTATTTGAAAAATGCATTACGAATCCGTACCAAACGCCTGAAATATGATATTATTCTCAACGATGTATACCGAACTTGTTTTCGATGAAGATTCACTGTGCCAAAATATATTTTTTAAATGAGAAAACCATTCACTTTTCTGTTGATCTTTGATCTTATGACCCACCATTACAATATGTCCCATATCTGCACGTTGCAGGTTTAATATCAATACGAACGCATGAAAGATGGGTCGGATGTGGCGAAGTTTTAACCAATGTACCAGTTTCCGATTATCGATTTTAAGGTCAAACATTTATTACGATTTAGTAAGAAAAATAGAATATCTATTACAGGATATTACTCAATCGGGCATTGCCCCCTCCCACCGCCTTATATGGCATTAATCCTTGGAAAGTTTCTCTTCCGTCTGTACATCCAATCAAACAATCTTCGCGATTGCCGGGAGTAATTGATCTGCGAGTAATGATGAAAGAGTATTAAACGGAAGAAAAATCCAACGATCGGTAACTCATCTATTATGCAGGCATAATACGCAGAGAAATTTTCATTTAAAACCCAAAATATTATCCACTTGAAGCAGCAAATAGCTGAACCAAATTAATGCATCAACCGTTCAGGAGCGGGCCCCTAGTAATTTTATATTAAAATAATTTTACAATAATTTAAGGCATTTTCGCTCCACAACTTTAATTGAAAACCAATCAAGGAAAAAAATATAAATCATTCTCCGAAATATTTTTCTTTTCAGTACCTAGTTAAATACACGTTTTGCAATAAAACAAACAGATTCAAATCGCTACCCAACCATTGTATTTGCATCGCGATTGCGTGATGCAAATTTAATTAAATCAACCCGATCGTGGCTGTGAATTTTTAAAAACATAAAAACATTGAATACCTTGAACGTTTGTTCATTCTAATATTTTAAGGATTACAAACGTATACATAAACATAGATATATTCACTCGTATAAAAATACGAACAAAATCCACTTAGAAATTCCTTTCATGTTTTTCGAATCAGCAACTTTATTATTCAAATATTCTGATTTTTATTTAATTTGGTTTAAAGTCTTAATTTTGAAAAAGAAATCGAATACATTTCTATATTTTTTTTATTGTTTTTGATTTATTGGATCTTTTTATTTTTCATTTTTCTCTCGGTTTTTATATTTTAGTTTTTCTAACAAAACAAATTTTCATTATTTCGATTTTTATCGAGTGCCTCTTCTACATGTAACATAGAGAACACAAATTTACATTTTATATCAAATAAAAAATAAGTAAAATTCAAAAGCAGAGAATATTTTTTTACACAGTAATTTAAATTTTATTAAATTCAAATGAAAATTTTGTAATAAAAATTTTCCTTCCGATGAATTTTATAATTTTTATTTTATGGTGATTTCCTTCGTATAAAGTCTTTATATTGGTACGTTAATGAAATGCCATGAGCAAAATTTGAATATCTATTGTGTTTTATACATACATATTATCGAAAATTATCAGCAATGTGGATTAGAAAGATGTTAGAACGGTATTTTGTAAATGTACAGATACAAAAAATGTTTTCGAGACATAACATCACATTCACTGATGATGTCCAAAACAGCAAACCAGATCATTTTCATAATATGTGTACTATAAACAACGGGTTGTTGTGGTTATGAATATTTACCAATCATTAGACCGGTATCGTTCCATAAACAAAATAATAATTGTCTTTTATTGACTATTTAAACCACTAAATTAAAATCTCACCTGCTAATTATAAAACAATAAATTTAGTATGTAAATACTTTTATACCCACAACAATTCGTTTACCACCATTATATTTCCTACGTAAATCATTTTAAAGTTAAATAAATCGGCATTATATTTCATTATTTGTACAAAACTGTTTAAAGATTCTTTTGAGTGTCTCTATTCGAAATAGGTTTCTTGGTCTAATCATTAATACAATTTTGAACCACTTTTATCGTAACACTAAATATTTGGTTTTCGCTGACTGCGATTTAAAAAGGAACCCAGCAGTACAAACTTTGAAAGTAGAATGAAATAGATTGAACCACTTTCACAGATCGAAAAGAGAAAAATTGCATTTATACGCCCGCCAAAACTATTGTTTGTGAGTTTCATTCAGTAACATTTTTTTTTTATTTCTATCAAGGCGACTTTATGTTAAACTGCGTCAAATTTTTCTGGACAAATTTGAGTGACAGTTTGAAGCCCGGTACATATGTCGGATGAAACCGGGATTTATAATCTCACCACTTTAACCAATCAAATCTCAAAAAATATAGAAAATACACGCTCCCTCTCATCTCAAAAAGTTGAAAAAATTACAACTTTTAAACAAAAACTCCTGTAGACGACCAACTTAACAAATCAAAAGTGCAATTATTCACCAATATTTTGTAGATCATTTAAATTTTTTTGTGTTGTAAATTGAAGTGATATATGAAATTTATTTATTATAAAATAATATTCAATTAAATTAAAATGCATATTAAATTTATTTATTAAAAAATATTAATTAAATAAATCGGAAATTGTATGGAACGGTATGTGCATATTATATTAAATAATGCAAATGTATTACATTTATTAATACAAACATTTTATTTTTTTCAGAAATGGGTACACGACAAAGCGACGAGAGGATGTTGGAGGAGATAAAAAAACCTGAACGGGAGCCGATATACGATTTGGGACACGCCGATTACAAAAACACCACTCTAAAAAGGATTTTGTGGAACGAAAGTGTTGGTATTACTATTGAAGTATGCAATAAACGTCGGAAGGTTTTACGGGCCACATATACATATAAATTAAAAAAAGCCGCTGAGAAGCGGAAGCGCCGCATGCCCTAAAAAAGATATGTGGCTAGATAGAGCGATGAGATCCATGTAGGACGAAATAACTCAAGAGAAAGTTTTTTAAGAATAATATAAAAAATTATTATAATTTAAATGATGTATTTTTATAACGAATAATTTTCATAAGCAGAGCAACCCTGGAAGGGAAATTCAAATCCTAATATTTCGTTGGATATGCAAACACACACACACACACATACACACACACACACATATATATATATATATATATATATATATATATATATATATATATATATATATATATATATATATATATATATATATATACATATATATATATATATATATATATATATATATATATATATATATATATATTTATACGTGCATGTTAAATGTTCGGTAAGCAAGCACTTCAAATCTTGGATGACGCCAACTCCTGATTATTGACAGTACTTTCCAAATACTTGTTTATTTGGGAATATATTCTTTTTCCAGCAGCTTATATAACCCAAATTTAAGTAAAAATGATACACAACACTTCGAATTTTAATTTATAATACTTATTTCCAGAATGATTCTATTTTTCCATTCCCCAAAAAATACAAAATTTCATTACAATTATTACCGAAATAAAATTATTACCGTCTTTAAATTATTACCATATTTGTGGACTTAACTGTAGTTTGTTGAGTGCTTTGCCCTAGTAACATATATATGTCAATCTAGTGTCTATTCTATGTTTATAAAGGTAATTCAATGGGAAACTAATCATATAATTATGAATTGGAAAAAGATCTTGACAAATTAACAGAATCTTAACAATGTCCAATAAGTGAATATACATCCATAATTTTTCAATGTCAAGGTACACTTCGTTACATCAGATTAAATCCACTAAATAAAAAGGGAATTCCCGATATCCATCTCTTTTGAATTCTATCGCTATTTTTTTTTTTTCTATAAGGGGATAGTTTCATCATTAATCAAATGACAATTTTTTTTCTAGTTGGCTTTGGAAAAGTTACTTTTTGTATTTTTCATTAAAATGTAGTAAAAAAGTTCGTTTTTATTGTTACACACGAATATTTTTAGGAAATTATATTTTTTTAAGAGAAATGTTGGCGGAAGCAGCTTTGATGGCTTCAATAAGCGACATTCTTCTTGGAAATCCAGACTTTTACAATCCTTGCCGTATGGATAGGGGCGTTATCTTGCTGATAAATAAATTTCAGTGGTCCGAACAAATGTTGGAACTTTGGAAATGCTGAATCCAAAATAGACAAACACGAATTTTCTGTCATATTTTGATTTTGAAGAACTAACTCAATCCCAGGATATAATGGAATAGCTCTCTAGACTATAACCCCTCCTTTTCTGTTGTGATGCCAATTAAGAACTAGCTCTTCTTTGCGGAGATCATGGAAATAATCGTTATAACCATCGTGCCCGTCTAAATTGATTTTTTTTTTTTTTTTATAACTTCATCAAAAAGGCATGTTAAAGTCAAAATGCCAGTTGACAATGCGAGTGAAAATGCAAGTTGAGTTAGTTTATTACAATCCTAGCCCAGCTCTCCCAAATAAATCCAGAATGGTTAATTTTCGGTTAGAACAATTCCATTTATTATAGTAGAATCGCAAAATTTCGTTAAATTCAGCTTTGCACACCGAATTTAACCATCATTTGTTGAGAGATGGCCTAGTTCCATTGAGGATTACGTCAGAGTGTCAATTTATCCTCCATACCATCATTGGTACCATAAAGTTCCATTTTATGTTCTGTGTTGTGTAGTTATATTTGGGAATTAAATGAATATTCTTTGGTGGCCAAAATTAATAAAACATTTGAAATTTTTTGCGAAATAACCTAAATTTATTTGAAATATCCAATCCGGTATTGAATAACATTGATAGTTTTCCGGGAACCATTGCCTTTGGGATGCCTCACATATTTTTTCTATATATTTGAATATAACTCAACTAATTATGGTTTCAGGAAATTTTATTGTAGTGGAGCTGCAGGGGGATTAAATTAATAATTTTCATATTATTTAGGAAGCTGGAAAATATTTATTAAGAATTAAATTTCAGGAAATCTACAGATGCTTGAGGAATAAGATTTTTTGTAACATTGTGTTGTTATTGCGTGTCACTAACTATTGACTTTACCTAGGTGTCTGTAACCGAGCCGATTTAACCATTCAATTTTGATCAGGAAGCGGGAAAGTATTAATTTAGAATTAAATTTCAGGATATTTTCAGATGCATGTGAAATAATAATATTTTTTCTTAGGTTGCCGTTTTAAAGAAGCAATTGTTGAAGACCAATACCATCGTTATCCATTAACCTATTAAGCCTTTATCCTTCATCTAGTAGATTAGAATTGTGTTGTCTTTGTGTTACTAACTATCGGCTATACCTAGGTGTCTGTAACCGGGCCGATTCTGTCCCACTTAACTAACCTATCCAATCCTTCGGTTTTGTTATGTGTAAAAAGGGTGTACGGTGGACCCGGCGTCATCCGGGAACTCAAGTGTAAGAACTTGGTCGTACATTTAAAATCAATCAATAATTTTTCAATGTCAAGGTAATAATTGTTTACGTAAATATAAATTTTTAAATTATATAATTAATTATTTTTTCATTATGGTCTACCAAAACAATAGGCAGCAATAAACGAAACAAATCCCAATAGGATTTAACAGATAAGTATTTATAATATAAAATTAACAAATTATATAAACTTTATTTTATTTTAGGTTCAAATTTGTGATGCTGATCCTGTACACACGTAACATTTAGCACGTAAAGTATTAGATGAAACCAATTAAAAAAAAACATAATTATTTCAAATATAAAATTTATTTTCATTTTAGGCCAATCGAAAGCAGTTTTAGATTAGAATACGAACAAAATCCTTTCCAAAATTTATTAAACGAAACGGCTTCGGTAATTATAAACAACGAGTGTACCGATGTCGAATCCCTTAATTCGCCGCCTGATGGCAATGTCCCGACCGGGTCAACCACAAATGCGGAATCGGGTAAATGAAAATCCGAGAGCGTTTTGAAGTTCGTCATAAGAACGATGGATGCTCATAGAAAAGCCCGAAGAGAAAAGCTTACTCACAGTAATAGTAGTAATTAGTAGCTCATAGTAATAATAATAGTAATAAATCTATTGATGACACAAAAAAAATGGGCACAACAACAAGCAAATATTTAAAGATTTACAATTACTTTTTTTAGTTATGTACATATTTTTATTTTTTACTATATATTTTGAATTTTAAATTTAGTTAGTTTAAGTAAAAAATGCGATGACAAATGTGATGAAATTTAATTAAACGATGAGTTATAAATTTTTTATTTTTATTTTTTCAATGAATAGTTGAATACTGCCATTGCAATCTATCTACTTCGTTAACATATTTACAAAATTGGTCCCTAATTTCAATGGCACTTCTGCTCGAATTATTGGATCCTATACGCTACGCTGTACGCTCTGCAAGCTACCGCTAGTTTCATCACGCCAGCTTCCTAGTCGAAATGACCGGCCAACATAACTATCCACTAAATAGGAATTTACGTATTCTTTCATGTTGTTCACCCGTAACCAGTTGTGTAAAACGACCCTTGTGTTAACCCTAATCAGCATTTAAAAATTATTTCTATGTTAACTATGCGGTATGTGTTCCAAGATCGACTACTGATACACTTTGAGTATTGGTACTTATGAAAAATTGATATATGTTCTATGATAAATTGTTTTTTTTGCAGGGGATTTTTTGTTTTTAGTTTTATTAATATAAATCTAATGATGAAATTAATTTTAAATTAAATATGAATGCAAACTTTAACTTTGTCTTATTATACCTGATACTTTTAACCAATTGATATTTTTCAATGGAAATTTAATATGTACCAATCAACCACAAATGTCCGAAATTTAAAACAAGTAGATTAATAAGACAAAATTAATATTAATATTAATAAATTAATATTAATTTTGTCTTATTAATCTACTTGTTTTAAATTTCGGAAATTTGTGGTTGATTGGTACATATTAAATTTCCGTTCAAAAATATCAATTGGTTAAAAGTATCAGGTTAAAAATATCAGGTTAATTGCTCAAACGAATCAATTGATATTGATACTCAAAAGTATCAAATAAACCCATCACTACTGCAATGATATCGCAAGATCAACTGGAATATTGGTGAACAACGACATCGAAGCAACAAAAGACATCGAAGCTAACCATTCGGTCTACATCATCCAGTGTAATTGAAGATATTTTAATCTTAAACGCATACAAGTTGGTCACATTAAATTCATCGTCTATTAAAGTATTTTTGAGGATATTGGCCAAATATTTGGACACCCGTGACGACGGCGTATTGACAGATGCAATGACCGGTTTCATGGGCATGCCCTCCTTATGTGTCTTAGGTAGAGCGGAGATCTTCGGCGCCGTGGTATTATTGCTGGTTAAAGAGTGTGTTGATGCCCAATCGGGAACAATATTTTTAAATAATTCAATAATATTTTTGTTTGATTCGCAGTCGAATATGAGGAAAACAATGAACTGCCTTTTTTTAGATGTTTTAGACAAGCGCGGTATGGACGGTAAACATGTAGTTATACAAATTGGTATCAAAAGAGCAATTCATTAGGCCGTTTGTTGAATTACTACTCAAACCATCCAGAAAATCATAAACACAACACAGCTTACAATTTGGTTCAACGTGTATTGACCTTGAGTTCGGAATGTCACCACAGTAATAATATACAAATATTTTTCATATATTGGGAATGAACAATAACCCAGATTGGATCATTAAACATACAGTTAATTATTTTATGCAAAAGCAAGTTCAGCTTACGGATATTCATGACAGTGGCAACACACACCCACACAAAATAAAATTTACAAACGCTTAACCTACATACTCGTACAAGGGATATCTGAAAAAATTACATAAACATACACTGATAATGTGCAAATCGCGCATTAGAGTAACGTGTGCCTACACAACATTTTTTCAAAATTGAAAGACAAAACACCGTTGGGCAAACGAACTGATATAATCTATCAAATCGCTTGTCTGGACAATAGAAATTCGGATGATAAGTGCAGACTAACTTATGTTGGGCAAACACGACAATTTTTAGAAAAAAGGATACTAAACCATATGTACGACATTAGGAAACCCTTCATACAAGAGGAAAACAAAACCGCAGTGGTCCAACATTTCATCAGTTAGGTCATTACCCTGTCTATGAAAAAACCAAAATATTAGTTACACCGAGGCATTATGGGAAACGGGTAACAGTTGAAGCACTTGATGATATTTCCCCTGTGTTTTGTACAATAGCAGATGATAATGCACAAAATAAAAAGAGAGGAAATGATGATACGCAAAATTACACATACCAAGGTCCGAATACATACAAACGCAGACGATTGTCATAGTTTTTTTGGTTTTTTATTGTTTTCATTACGCTGTTCATGTCCAAAAGTACTTACAAAATAACTAATTATGTAATTTTTTCTATTAACGCCATTTCTATTGTAAAATATTTTTGTAAGTAGATTAGTTTTAAGTAAGTACTGTCTGTACTATTTTAACGTGTATTTCATCTGCATCTGTAGCCTCTGAAGATGATAAAAAAATTTTATCGAAACGTCGGAATAAAAAAAAAATTAAAACAAAATTGGCATAGTTTTCTTTTCAAAAAATCGACTGATCAGCCTATTAATATATTAAAAGAACTATATAACAGTCAAACATCAATTGGAAATTATTAAAAGTTTATATTCAAAAATTGAAATTAGTTTTCGTCAGTTCGTTAGTTTAGTATATTACAAAATTGTTTTTATTTTCAAAATAATATCCAATATACAGTGCTGGGGAAAAAAAATTGAACAAACATATTTTATTGCAAATTGAAGTCTTTTTTTGCTAAAATTACAAAACGTTTGAAAGCAATTGGATTATTGTTTCATTTTAAATACATGTACCTATGACGTAATTTTTTGAAGAAAAAAAATGTACCTTCAATTTAGAGGAAAACCCCCAAAAATGCCAAAATATTCAAAATACGTTGATTGGAGTACTTTATGAAATAAAATAAACACCTATTTTAAATTTTTTGTTTGTTTTTTATTGATTTATAGAAGTTCTAGCTTTAATATTAATATTTTGTTGGACCGCCATTTACTTTTATTACAGCGATACACCTCCGATTCATTGAATTTGATAAATTTTTCAAAGTCGTAGAAGGTATGAATTCCCAAATCCTCATGAACAAACTTTTTAAAGCTTGAATCGATTCTGGGCGCTTTCCTGCTACTTCTAGCTTCATTATAGACCAAATATTTTCAATTGGATTTAAGTCTGGACTATTGTAAGGAAGCACAATCGACCGGTTTCATTTCCAGAAAAGCATCCCCAGGCCATAATTCCTTCATTTTTCGGTGGAAGTCTTAAAAGACATTCGTTGCTAAGCCTCTCGCCCGGGTTTCTTCTTATGAGAATTCTTCCATCTCCAACTTGCAGCTTAAATTTTGATTCATCGGAGAAAATCACATCATTCCACATCTTTGGAGTCCCAGAAACATGCTCCTGGGCCCATAGCAAACGTTATTTTTTTACTAGTAATGTGAACTCAGGCTTCTGAACTGGTTTAAGTGCTCTCAAACCAGGTTTAAAAGTCTTTTTCTCACTAAGCTAGGTGAAATTTCTTTTCTCGTTGCTCGCTCAACATCCCGTCGTATGTCCGATGAAGTTTTAAAACGGTTCCAACGACATTGTAACATTATGAAACGATCTTCCACTGGCGTTGTCTTTCTGGGCCTTCCAGAGCGTTTCTTTCTTTGTGTACTGCCCATCTCTCGCATTTTTTTAATATTCCACACGAATATGAAGTTTGCAACAAATAACAAAATTTATGTATGTATTAGTAAGTTGAGTGTATAGTCGGCCAATAATTTTTAATTACTAATTCATCGATATATTACAATATTTGTATAATAAATTACAAGACAATTTGTAACAAATACATACAGTCTTAAACAATTAAACGTGTCGTGTCATACCCATCAAAACAGGCTTCAAATTTTATCTATTACATATTCTAATAATAACTTGTTAAAACTTATTAACTTTTTCGAAAATGACAAGATCACAGAATTTTTCCTAGGTCGCCACATATATCAAAAGTTAGCTTAAGAAGTGCTCTCTCAGAAAAAATGGGTCACTTTAAAAAAATAAGACAAATTCCCGTTTGTTATTGAGGTTCATACCCAAACTCTTTATGCAATTTTGCGATTCTAGTGGTTTACTGTATTAAAAATTGGCCAGATCACAGAGTTTTTCCCGTGACAGTACTTTTAGGAATGTTTAATCTTTCTGCTATTGCACGCGTGGTTAAATTTTCTCGCGCCAAAATCAACATATTGCTTTTACACTATTCACTAACATTTCCCATTTTTTTAAACTAAAATTGCATTTTATCCGTTATTTGACTAGGATCACTTACAGAATAACTTAATCTTGCAAAATATGCACTAATAATACTCAAAAAAAAAATTACAAGCAATAAAACATCTGCAACCTAATGTCGGCCAAGAACGGTAGGCGTAAAATAAAATAATTGCTTGACCAATGTTTTTGCACATCAGTTGCATTAGAGGGTTGTACCGATGTAATAAAAACAAAACGCGGTCCAACAAAATATTAATATTCAAAAGAGAACTTCTATAAATCAATAAAAAACAAAACAAAAATTAAAAATAGGTGTTTAATTTATTTCGTTACTTTAACTCCAATCAACGTATTTGGAATATTTTATCATTTTTCGGCGTTTTTCCCCTAAATTGCAGGTAATTTTTTTTTTTCAAAAAATTACGTCATACATGTATTTAAAATGAAGCAATAAGCCAATTGCTTTCAAAAGTTTTGTAATTTTAGCGAAAAAAGACTTCAATTTGCAATAAAATATGTTTGCCGAATTTTTTTTCCCAGCACTGTATGTTCTTACAGAACAAAATTCATTAAAAAAAATTCGCTTTTCTTGTTTTGTACTGCGAGCTTCGTTTTGTTATTAAAAAATTTTGAAGTTCGAATTTTTTTTTATACGGGTAGATTTTTCTTATTTAAATTTATATGAATTACGATTTTTATCATTAAATATAATATATTTAATGTTAAATAATATATTTTAATTAAGTGATTAACAAAAAATTAATAAACCTGTCTTTATTTTTGCTTAATCTCTACAAAACCAAATAACTTGGTGTTTTATGCATGTTCAAAGTTATACTAATTTTAATAGAAAGGTGATTCCCGACCCGAATTAAATTATGTAAATATTTTTTTTGTTGTGTTTAATTTAGTTAATTGTTTGAAAATGGATAGTAGAATTAATTTACCTAAACAATCATAAAAATTGAAATACATTTATATCAAAACATTTATATCAAAAATCATGCAAATAAAACAACGATAAACTGAGAATGTGAAAAAAGAAAAGAAAGACGTACTGGACGGGTAACCACAACGATCTGTGATATTAAAATAAAATCCGCACCGACACTCCATAATCATGATCCAGAAGCGTCAGCTACAAGAATTTGTTTAAGTAATGAATTCCTAAAATTCAACGCAAAAGAAACAGAAAAACGAGTTGAAAAATTGTTGCAGAAACTGTGGTACATTGTGAACAGTCATGTCGAACATGTATATCATCAAAAGAAGCCCAAAAAAAGTTAATCGCGTTAGAAGAAAATTAAAGAAAAATGAACCACGCAACTTAAGTGAAATTAAGATTCCTCAAGTATTACAAAAAGTTGATGGAATTTTTTTTATTAAATTTTAAAATGATAGAAAATTATGTAATCATTATCTTAGGGGCACTTTCAAATTTAATATATTGCATAATGACGAGCAAATGCTGTTTTGTTTATTTAAAAATGCGTGCGACAATAACATCTTATGTCTCCCTAGTGCTAAATTTAAGGGTTGCTTTTTCCACTTCGGAAAAATCTAATGGAGAAGGATTCAAAAGGGGGAGCTTGACAAAAAATATGGAACAGATTGGAAGTTTTCATCTGCAATGCGAAAGCCTAAGGCGTTGGAATTCATTCCTTCTTCGGATAGACCTAAATATTTCCAATTATTATCCAGCGTAGATGTTACTAAAATATTGGTATTTTTCGCATAAAATTATGTAATTTGAAACAGAAATACAAAAGGCATATTGTAAGCTGCAGTATTTCCACCAACATTTTGTTCGGTTCATGAGAACACAATCTTTAATTTACCTCGAATCCAAAATAAATTAGAATCTTGGCATAGACGACTAGGATGTTTAATGGAAAATCCCACACTGGACTGTATTATTTAATAAGCAATTTAAAAATTGAGCAGGAAGTTGTCAATACAATAAATAATACAATAAATTTGACCTTCAGTGGCGAACCTAAACCAAAAAAAGTATGTTAGACAGGAAGTAAAATTAATATATATTTTAAATAACATGGAAGCATATAGCAATGAAAGTGAGTATTTAGAATACATTGCAAAAAAATTAAATTTTTATTCAAAATGTAAATTATTGTATGTTATTAACAATAAGTGAATTTTTTTATTTATTTAAATATTAAACGAATGAAATATTTTTATTTTTAATTTATGTTTTTATATAACTTTTAATATTTTGAGTTCGGTTATTGAAATTATAAAAATTTGAATGATGATTGATTGAACGGTTACGAATAAAAAATGTTTATATACCAAATTTCTTGTATACACCTTATATTAAGGCGACTCTACACGCTGTTTAATGTGTAAGCCTTAAGGGCTACACAAAAGAAAAATGTCGACTAATGTTGGCAAAATGTGATATGACAAATGATGTTGCAATATAATTTGACTGTCTACACGAGGAGACCAATATTATCGAAAAGTTTCCTTTGATCTTTTTACAAAAATCGCGTATTGAGCGAATGCATCGCAATGTGGGCCAATACGTTGAGGTAACTACGCCGTTCTTGAAATTTGCAGTAACAGCCATAATTATCTATCAAATATACTTTAAAATTTTCAAAGGTTTCCGGGATTTTGTTCCCAAAAGATTTTGAACCTTGGGATTTTGAATTCTGGGGATTTTGTGTTTACGGAAATTTTTATCCTCGGGATTTTTCGGGATATTAATATCGGGATTTTGTCCCTCCCCCAATATTTCTTTAATATTTTACTATTATAGTATTATTATATATTGTCTTATTTATATCTATTATTTATTTGAAATATTCACCAAAAACGTCTTTAAAATTTAAGACTATAAGATTTGTATATCGTCTTTTAAATTTCTATGTTTGTACCAATAATTTGTATATTAGGTATAAAATGTTTTAACATAAAAAAGTTTACGCATTATAAATAATTTGGCCACTTAGGCTGTTTTCCAAACACCGACTTATTTGTGGACACCGACTTATTCAAATAAGCCACCTCGCGAGGAGACTTATTTGAATACGTACGTCTACACAGGAATGTCTCCAAAAATGGGTCTTGACTAATTGGAATCATCGAGGAATAAATATATAAGAGAATCAAGTAGTGTAAATTTTACAAGCCAATTTCTCCGAGGTTAATCTTATTTTATAGTTTGGTATATTTATATACACAAATTTAATTTTTTGCTATATTTAATCCATATATACGAGTACGTATCTTATAAACATATCGGCATAGTTATTTTATAGTTCATTGTTCTTGTTAGGCTTATACAGATTGCCAATAGTAAAATAGATAAACTACGGAATGTCTACATGAGCCCTCTTATGTATATTTTGCTTTATGATGTAATACATGCAGTTTTTATTTTCAAATCTAGTGACAATGACCAACATGTCAAGAATTTTTTGTTCTTCCATATAATAGAAATTGCATTTTGATGTTTGTTAATACGTCACAAATAAGTCAAATAAGTCAATAAGTCTGTAATAAGTCGGTGTTTGGAAAACACCCTTAAATATATATATAATGTTCGTTACGGGCATTTCATTTTAACCGATTCACAAAGGTTAACTATACGGTTAATTATACGGCTTACTTAGATTTATTTATTTAATTTTTTTTATTTTAATATCTTAGTAATAGAATTTTTTATTATTTTTTGGCTCCGAAATTATTATTAAAATAATTACTTGCTAAGCTTTCGATGCCAATTCAACACCATTATTGAAAATTTAATAACTAAAATTTCCGTCATAAAATATACAAAGATTTTACAATTTTATATAAATACAAAGTGAATAGAAGGTTCATTATTTAAAAAATTCAATAAAATATGATTTGAATTTATAAAATACATAATGTGATTATTACAATAACAAATTTAGAAATGTTTTAATAAAAATAAAAATAAGTGAGACAAAACCAAATTAGATAAATAAAAAAAACATTTCCAATATAAATACAATCATTATTAATGCTTAGAGTTAGTATTAGATTTAATGTAAAGCATTTCCAAAATTGATCTTCTAAAATTTCATTCTTTATCAACTATCTTGACATTATCTAAATTAATTATTAATTAATTAATCATTATCTTGTATTTTTGAAGTGTGTTGTTAGTGCACCCGGACCTTGTACGTTATCGTTTATTTACGCCATTTTTATGTTGATAAACTCAGGTTTCTAAAAATTGTTTGGTTTGACCAATATAAACAACACTGATCACATTTAACTTGATAAATTAAGTTCGACCACTTGTTCAACGGTATTGCATCTCCAAGTTTCGAAAAAATGGAATCTTTTAAACTTTGATGAGTTACCAACAATTTTGCAATTATAATTTTTAAACAGGTGTTTTATTTTTCCATACAAATGTTTTATATATGGAATAGATAAACAATTTTTAACATCATTCTAAACCGACTATTAAAATTACTAACAAAATTTAGTATTTCCAAAAACATTTATTCATTAATTTTGGCGGATAATAGTTGTGTAAAAGTGTTGTTAAGAATGACTAACTGAAATAAATAATATAAATGAATTAATGAATATTGATAAAACTTGAATTATATACGTAGAATCACACACTTTTAATTTTCCCCAAATTTGTGTGAACATCCGCCTCGGATATAGTTTTTAATTGTGAATACTTTGTATCACACACACATACACTTATATTTAAACATACACCTTTTTTCAATGTCAAGGTAACTTTAACTTCACGAATAACGTAAAATATTTATTTACTATTTTTTTGTAAACAAACACAGCTGAGATCTCTGTTGATACACATCAAAGTAAAATCAAAACAATTATGCCGAGTACATGATAACGAAAATGGAATAGATTAGCATTCAGCATAATGAATTGATTTTATCCACTTTTTTGATAGAGCGGGGTTTTAATGCGCGGAATATAAAAATGAGAGTTTTCGAACATCGAAGATAATCGAGTCATGGAGAATTTAAATGATATAGGGGAAATATAAGTGACTTGTTATTTTTGAAAGCTCAACTCCGTCTATTCTTTGGGCGACTGCATAGAAGGGAGCATCAGAAGTTAGAAAAGGCGGAAAATAACATATATATAATTAAATAAATACTTTGCGATATTGGCGGATTTCCTTACAAATCCAATTAAGGTACATTATAACAATTATATATTTGTGATAAGAAAAGTCAAATAAGTTATTATAAAACATTTATTGTGAAACACAAATACATATTTCTTTGGCGATTTTGTTTTCGAGCGAGTTTCCTTTTAATAAGAATTTAATAACCCCTTTTATAATAATTTTGTGTAAATAAAATATTTTCTGCAACGTGATCTTATGCTGTATGGAAATTAACAAGTGTTTCTTTCAAAGTAGTTGCTTTTTATTATGGAAAATTTAAATATATGCCAGACCAATTATGTATATCATACCACTCGAAAGAAATTTTGTCATCAGGCTCATGAATCAAAAGTTAATCTAAAAATCCAATTTTGTTTTTCACTTCCTTTTTTAAAGTAAATTTTATTCGACGATATATTTTAAAAATATATCAATTTTATTTTCTGGGATAGCAGTAACAATATTATCCACATAATGTTAATAAAATAAAGGCTACAAATCTAAAGAAACTAGTGCCAAACTCTAAATGTTCCATTAATAAGTTTGCTAATATCGGACTTATGGGATAAGAAAATTTTGAATTATTTGAAACAATGTCCAAACCTTCAAGAAATTGGACTTTCGTTAATTTGGATTTTGCTTTCTTTTTTATGTTTCTCCAATTTTCTCTAATAATATCCAAAAATATTTGACTACCTACATTTGTAAATAATGAAACACGTCTAAAGAAAAATAAAATTTGGTGGTATAATAACTTTTCGAATTTTTTGTTTAAAATCTTAACCTTACTTCTTAATTATTATCTTCTCTTCTTCTTTTATTAGATATTTTTCAATTAATATGTTAGGTATAGTTAATATATGTGGTTTTAGGATTTATAAAATACAATTGTTATAATTCAAAAAATTTATTAAACGTCATCTTAATTTAACTTATTTATTCTAAGCTATAAGATATTTACCTAAACGTTTCGAACAATCAACGCCCTGCATCGTACAAAAAAATACTTTTTAAATCCGATTCGAAACCTCGTTAAACATAATTTCTAGTGTAAGAAATACACATTTACATAAACCTGCAAAACTATCAATGCAAAATTAATAATCAGTGCTAGACAAACAAAAATTTCGTTTCAAATGACTACAGTTAGGTTGGACGATTACCAGCGGAAACAAAATCGATTACGCGCAATCTTAGCAGAAATACGAATGACAATAAAGAGACTAATTAACAGCCCACGACAGCGAAATTGAAAATTCTGAGTGAACTTAACTCAGAAACGGAATAAGATGGATATTCCGACAACATCGAGTGCGGTTAGAATGATAATGTCTTATTGGAAAAATATAGTTATTTACGGAGAAAATGTCGATGGAACAGTGTTTAAAATTTTTGCGGCAACTATGAGCTGGTTCGAATTTCTAATACGATGTCTTCGGTTTGACAACATCTATACTCGTTTGGCACGCCGCGTCATAGATAGCTTACACATATTCGCGATATATTTTAAATGTTTAACCAGAACTTTATACAAAATTACAATATAGAATGTTTCATAACCGTAGATGAGAAATTAGAACGATTCCAACGAAGATGTAAGCCTGTTAAATATGACGTTAAAATTTTTTCTGTTGTAGCGTATGCCGATTTTGTATTTTTTTCCACACGTATTCGTATACAAATCCAATTAGAATATTTATTTTCTTATGAGATTCTGATTGAATTTTGCTTGGGTTAGCGAATGGAGTACACTGTTATGAATCCACAAATAAGATAAAAGTATTACATCAAACCATTTCATCATTTTCAATTAGTTTTAAAGAACAAAATATTTAAATAATTGATATAAATTAATAGAACTTGTATTGATTAAGTTTAAGAATTATTTTACTTAAATAAGTTATCAAAGTTGCAACCCTTTTAATGGATAGTCAACACTACAACCATTTTAGTACAATAAATATCTAATATTCTCATGCGAATTCTGATTAGATTTATTATTTCTGTCCAACTTCAACATTTCCGTTCAAAATCATAATAGAAATATAAAAATTCGTTGCAAATTTGCTAACATAGTTGGGAAGTGGCAATCAGGCTGGGCGAATGAGCAATTTAGCAACCTATTAGAAGTGCTCCCGGAACCTAAGTCCAAATCTCTAGAAAGGCGTGTTAATGGTCGTTTACCATTTTCGTCCAAACTCTAATTATAAATTCTAAAATTCGTTGCAAATTTTCTAACCTGGTTGGAAAGTGGCAATCCAGCTGGCCGGATGAGCAATTTAGCAACCCATTAGAAGTGTCCACGGAAACTGAGTCTAAATCTCTGGGAAGGCGTGTTAATGGCCGTTTACCCTTTTCGTCCAAACTCTAATTATAAATTCAAAAATTCTTTGCAAATTTGCTGATCTGGTTGGAAAGTGGCAATCAAGCTGGCCATATGAGCAATTTAGCAATCTATTAAAAGTGGCCACGGAACCTTAGTCCTAATATCTGGGAAGGCGTGTTAATGGCCATTTACCACTTTCGTCCAAACTCTAATTATAAATTCAAAAATTCGTTGAAAATTTGCTGATCTGGTTGGAAAGTGGCAATCAGGCTGCCCTGATGAGCAATTTAGCAACCTAATAGAAATATCCACGGAACCTGAGTCCAAATCCCTGGGAAGGCGAGTTAATGGCCGTTTACCCTTTTCGTTTAAACTCTAATTGTAAATTCAAAAATTCGTTATCTGGTTAGAAAGTAGCAATCAGTCTGGCCGGATGAGCAACTTAACAGCCTATTAAATGTACTCGAGGAACCTGAGTTCAATTTTCTGGGAAGGCGTGACTGCTAGCCGAACCTTAACAGAAATAAGTGGATTTCAAGTAACTAGTTGGCTGGCACAAGCCCTCAAAATGGTTTTGGAAGATTTGTTTTTTTTTAGTTTGAACGAAACTTTCAAATTCAGTATTGAAGTTCACGAAAATACAAATAGTTGTGCTCCCAACAAAGGCACCCAAAATTGATACATCTATTCGGGGCCAGTTTTTTAAACCAAACCAAGATCGGAAAACTAAAACCTACGTGTGCTGCAAATGCCACAAATTTATTTGCGGAAGTCATCAAATTAAGATATGCACGCTTTGTGGCAGTTTTGACGTCGATGATGCTGAATTACAGTTGTAACGATATATACTCCTACTCCAAAGAAAATTATCGCAGAAAATTACTCTATATGAAAAAAGGCATTAATAAACATTTTGGTGCTTGCACTTCCAGCCTTCCAAGAAAAGCTAATTTTCAAGTTTACGGACAGTAGAGTATTTCCAGCAGTTGGAACGATGTTTATTTTAATTTAAAATTATATGAATTAAGTTACAAAAAAAATATTATACTATATATGTAATTTGTTTTGTGACTTTATGCTTTTGAGATTTGACAAGGTTGCAGTTGAAGTTTCGAAATATTTCATTCATTTGGGACAGGACTAGCGCTGGGTAAAATCAACCTTTGATTTTACCCAGCGCTAGTAACACTGTACATTCAAATAGCGCTAGTGAGCGAGGAATGTTTAAACCAAAACAAATATTGTTTTTTAGTTAATTTGGTGGATGGTGAATCCCGTCGCGTAAAAAAGAAAGAGGCATAATTTTCGAATTTATGCTTTATTGTGTTCAAACAATTTGCTATCTTTGGGTTTTCATATTTGCTGCTAGATGCCCACATTACCTGTGGACCATACGCACTATTGTATTTAAAAGCATAATGCAATTTTCCACTGGTATTACTGCCGATGACACCATCTTTCATGTAATTAGTTGTATCATCGTTTTCCATGTACAATAAAATGTGTGCGTTTCTAAATAATACAATTTTGATGTCAAATGGATTTGTTCAACATAAAAATTGTGATTATAAAAGTAATTTGTATGCAGTTGTTCTAGTATTTTGTTTCATGTATTTTGGAATAATTATTTCTTCGGTGAGTTGTCCGTGTTGAAATTGGGCTCACAGTGAGTTGCTCTTAGTATTTTTCTTGTATAGGAAAAATCCATAATTCAACTGTTACAATATTTTAAACCGTGTATTGCTGTTTTTGTATTCGCTTTCCGGGGCGAGCTATTGAGCGCTGAAAGGGAAATTATCTATCCGTAATTCCTCTGCTACCCGCATTGTCGCTGTACCACTCATATTAAAAATAAATTCCTTCATAAAACAAACACCTGAAATAAACCAATTGACATTTATTTTGACATGCCGTTATAACAAAAAATAATTTTGCTGCGTTTTCAATTTTTATTGTAAGATTAAGTTTGTCATGATGTAAGGGCTGTACAAAACAAAGGGTTTTTAAACAAATTTCCCATTGAAATGGATATGGGGTCCCGACAGCGTCACCCGATAAATAGGTAGAGCAAAATATTTTTAAACCGATTTTTGACTAAAAACTTGAATGAGAAGTATTACTTTGGAGTTAAATAAATTAATTATATGCAAAAATAGCGCGCTAAATATAAATGTTGACATAGAAAATTTGGTGCTCCGGTTACATCTAGCGGGCGCCAACAAAAAAACACGGCACGTAACTATTAGGATTTGTGTTAGTAACGGATAACGTAAAAATTAAAACCCCGAAAATAAAATCTCGAATAATCAGATTCTGTAAAATAAAATACTGAAACTCAAAATATAGGAAAAGATGTGGAATCTCAAAAATGAGACCTTTGAAATATTAAAAAGGATTTTGTTGTAAAATTGTTTTTAAATTTCGTATTTCTTGTTGGTTCGTGATTTTGTATTTATTTCACTATTTGAATTTTGTTAAGCAACTGTTAAACAAATTCAAAAACCTGCGAACACCTAGAGCTGCAACTATCGAAAAAATTGAAAATCATGTACAATCAAAAAGCATCGTCAATGGTATCCAGAAACGTTTTTATAGCATAGTGGTTAAAACTTTGGCGTTTGGATCGGGAGATCTCGGGTTCGAAACCCAATAGGGGCAGGATGCAAAGGGAATTTTCATCAATAAATTACGATTTGTGATTAAAAGGAACACATGACTCCCTGTCGGAGTGCAAAACTCATGGGCCGACCCATCTTCCATGCCAGTATAGGCTGGCATGGAGCTATGCAATGTGCAGATAGTAATAAAATCAGACCTATATCCGTACGTCCTCGAATTGGCCAATGCAGGCGTAAATGTAAGGATGTAAATAAGCAAACCGCGAAAGAGTTGGGAGAGCCTTGGCCCCCGAACAGATAGTAGGGGAAAACGGTTTTATATTTAAAATGGCATCAATAGAGTTGAGTAGACATATCTCTAAGAGCGGATTGAAATAGTACTCCATCCATCAGGATCCACGAGACAAAACCAATTGCAAAAATTTATTTGTTATAGTATACATTCATGGTATAAGTTTCCCAATCATGTTTAGATTTTACGTGACTTGGAAAGACGGACGAGGAAACAGTAGCCGTGTTTTTTTATTACGGAGCACGTAATTTTCTATGTCAAAACTAATATTTAGCGCGCTATTGTTGCATATAATTAATTTATTTAACTCTAAACTAAGATTTTTCATTCAACTTTTTAGTTAAAAATCGATAAAAAAAATATCTTGTTCTACCTATTTATCGGGAGCCGCTATCCATTTCAAAAGGAAATTTTAAATTTCCTTTGTTTTGTACAACCCTGAAGCCATTAGAAACTTAATCTTACAATAAAAATTTAAAACGCAGCCAGATGATTTATTTTTTATAACGTCATGCCAAACTAAACGTTAATTGGTATATTTCAGGTCGTTAAATGTTTGTTTTATGGATGAATTTATTTTTCAGTTTTATGGTACAGCGACATCAGTGAATAAATAGCTACAGTTTCAGTATACATTTCTCTTCGACGCCGGATAGTGCTCCAATATTAAAACACGGCTAGTGCTACTACAAAAAAGAAGGACAATGAAACAGTGTTACTACAAGAGAGTATTTTTTTCGTTGGCTGGTTGCTTGAGTTGACACCAAGGAAAGTAGCGAGCCTGTGAGCCTAGCTACAAACACAATGAATGAAGAACTTGGAGGATATGTATATCAAGAGGCCACGTCTGATACTCTACTGTCGCATACCAAAAAGTTTCAAGAACAAAAACAAATTTCAACCGGAACTTCAAATCATTAACTTAAAGCATTCTTGGCTGAATCAATAAATTCATCGGACTCCTTGAATATTTTATAAGAGAAATTAAAATTATGTATACTACTTATTATGGATATTATAATATATAACAATGGAAACATTATTGTAATTTATACAAAAACTGTTGATCTAATTTGTAAAATACTGTAAAATGTATGAAACATAAAATCCTGAGCATACAAAAAGTAGAACATCGTAAATCCATACAATATTTACCCAATAATTAAATAAAGCAACGAAACCATTAACTTCTAAGAATAAAATTACTATGTTACTACAAAAAATTGATAAGCTTAAAACATTGTTTGTTAGCTTACAGTTTTTGTTAATTTTTACACCATTCGTTCCGATATAGTTTATATTTTGATTATGGATAATGTTGAGAAAATTGCTTATTTTCACCTGCTTTTTTCTACTTTGGAAAATAAATATTCCAAATTTAAACATTGAAATTGTGAAGACTCGTTTCGTTCGTACCTTGTTATGTTTTATGTATACAGACAGGTACATACTCGTAAATATACAGTATTGTGTAACGATATACCGGGATTATATTATTGAAAAAATATTTAAATATGCAAATTTTGATTTTATGTATGTATGTGAAGTGAAAAATAATAATAATTTAATCTTGATTTGATGCGTTTAAATTAAATTTTTGGAAATTTCAGGTGTATATGTATACATGCGAGTAACGTATTTTTTTACAATTTAAATTAATTTTTAAATAATGCAAATTTGATTTAATCAATACAAAATTCATATTACTAATATCCGGATTAATGATTTTATGTACACAAAATTTCTCGTCTAATAATCCATAAATTTTTCGTAAAATAAACAGTATAATGTTATGGTTGTGACATTGCAAAGTTTTACTTTGTATAATTTTTAAGGGTGCACTTTGTCAATATCTCCATATGCTATAAAATTATTTTGGTCGAAATGACAACAAAAAATCAAATAATAATCACCCAAACGATAATTGTATCGCATTTTGTTATGAAGTCAATATTTAATTAGTGTTGATTTATTTATATTTTTCCAATTACAAATATAAGTAAACAAATACACGAACAAAAATTAATTATCATAATTATGATTTAAAAATAAAAATTAATAATTAATTAATTAATATTTTTAATTAATTAAAATAATATATTATATTTATTTTGTATTTTTTTTTCATTTCTGTGAAATCAATTTTTTGCTTTTTGCATTCATTATACTAATGACACAGTTATAATACATAAACAAATGAACAATAAACACTTCGATGTGTTTAATTTAAACAAAATTTATTAAAAATAATTCACGATGTTTCATGAATTTACATTGTAACAAAATGCTAATAGTAAGCTAGTCATAATTATACAAGAGGCTAATATCTACTATGTACTTGCAACCGAAAAGTATTAGCGGCTTGAAATTTCGGATTATAAAATCTCTTATTATAAAACCGAACTCTCAGAAATCCAAATACTGCAAACATTCAAAATGCATAGGCCAACTTATAGTGTCGCACACTCGCTGCCAGAGAAGTCTACGATTTCTAATATTCGCTTCGTATTAAAAGAGCTGATGAAGTTAGCAAATAAATTAAGCATACTATAAAATTGTATTACCAATCTGAACAATTTACTTAGAAGTCCTTCGGTTACCCTGTTAAAGTTAGCCGATAGTTTCCAGCCGAAAGTTAAAAAAAATAGATAATGCAGATAGTGATTTTCTGACTTTACTATCTCAGCCGAAAATATAATATGTTAAGTCAAATATTAATATGCTTCAGCCGAAAGTATTATTTTGTACCAAAAATATTTGTTACAACAAAAAGTTTCAACTGAAACCGTTAAAAATAAAACACTAAACTATGTATATGTTTAATATACAGGGTGTCCGCCGGGAAGGTATACTACTTAGTTTGTTTATGATTTTTGGTTAAATGAAAGAGAATGGATCTTATATTGATAAATGTTTTATTTAATGTCGGCAATTATGTATGGAATACAATATCAGATAATTGTCCGCCTCTGTTAGCCTCACAAATGCGAGCCCTTTTGAGCACATTTTTCATTACATTCTCCAACATTTCACGCGGTATTTCATTAATTTCATCACGAATATTTTATTTGAGTTGCCCAAGCGCTTTTGGTTTGTTTGCATAAGCCTTGCTTTTTAGATATCCCCACAAAAAGAAGTCCGGAGCAGTCAAATCAGGCGACCGTGGAGGCCAATCAACATCACCATTTTTTGAAATAACTTGTTGTGGAAAGAGTTCTCGCAGTAATTCCATTGTAATCCTGGCTGTATGCGAGGAGCGCCGTCTTGTTGATACCACATGTTAATCAAGCCCAAAGTATGCAGTTGTGGCGTTAAAAAGTTTTCAATCATATCACGATATCTCTCCCCATTCACAGTTACCGTTACGCCGTTTTCATTTTCAAAGAAGTAAGGTCCAATGATTCCTCCTGACCAAATTGCACACCAGACTGTCACTTTTAATGGATGTAAAGGTGACTGATGAATAATGTGAGGGTTTTCCATTGCCCAGAACCGACTATTCTGTTTATTCACATATCCATTTAAATGAAAATGTGCCTCGTCACTCATCATGATTTTTTCATGAAAATCGGGGTGTCATGGGCGAGCTGTAACATCCTATTGGCATATGTATGGCGGCATAAATGGTAATTGTGGATAGAATTTGCACGTGTCTACTTGACGACTGTCAAGTATGAACTGTCAATACTAATATTCGCCTAAATGGCGGCAAAACAAAGTAGTATACCTTCCCGGCGGACACCCTGTACATAGCATTATTAATTGTTCAGAAAAAATCATTTTCCTATTGAGAAACTTGTACATGAACCGTTGACCATTTAAAGTGTCATGGCTGGAAACAGATTCAAATGAAAGGTCTTAATGATGCTCACACCTGGAAAAAATTGCAGATCAATTTTCATGTAGGATCGTCCGGGAAAACTCGATTGAATATATCGCACACACAAAATTTGAAAATTTCTAAAAAATCACATCAAGAATGACCTGCAACTTGAATTTAAACTGCATCGCAACCTACCTAAGCAATTTTATCAAGTTCTTAAATCCCACATCGCAGATTGACACTTCCAGTCAAACTTGAAAACAAGTACTCTGAACTAATAGGAATATCAGCAGGTATAACATAAGTAGCGTATTTGGACGTATTCAAATTAAAATTAAGTTAAATTTATTGTGATTTTTGTGTATTGATAATCTCTAATGTTTGCACAGTACTATTGACCGTTATCTAGAAATCTATGATCGAATTCAAAAAAAATTATATTGCCATACGAAAAAATACATCAGCTGTCAAAGTTGCCGCTTATTTATTTGTGGAGAATTTAGGAGACAGCAAGCGAAGCAAGGTGCAAACAGACCTGATGTCGGGTGCGTGGTGCTATCCGTTATTGGCAGAAATCAGGAAGATGGGAGCATCACGAAGGAGAAGTGAAAGTTGTGTATAATGCACTAAACTCCATATTTTTTAAGGTCCTGAGTGAAAATTCAGGATCCTCCCCGTCCTGTAGAGATGCGGGATGGTACCAGGAGCACGTGAAGAACCGCGTGCTCAGACCAGAGATCGGATGATCTCTATAAAAGGGCAGTGACCGAAGTAGGCGAGGTGTGGCAGGGCGCAAAGCTTGAGGCAGTCTGCAAAGAGGAAACCCCGATCAGGCCAATTGAATACCCAACCGAGCAGGGCAAGCCAGAGGAGATC
>OY829914.1:168980825-169049530 GCA_963691935.1 Nephrotoma guestfalica
GGATAGAAGGTTCATATTAACCCGAGTCCGCACATACAAATCACAGCATAAAAATTGAAATTTTTAGTGTTACATTTTATTCTGTAGCAGATTCCACAGGGATATCCGACCACTTCGGCCAATGCCTCGAGTTAGTGTTGGTCACCAGAAATCTAATGCATATACCCACATTACCATATTAGTGGGATAGAAGGTTCATATTAACCCGAGTCCGCACATACAAATCACAGCATACAAATTGAAATTTTTAGTGTTACATTTTATTCTGTAGCAGATTCCACAGAGATATCCGACCACTTCGGCCAATGTCTCGAGTTAGTGTTGGTCACCAGAAATCTAAAGCATATACCCACATTACCATACCAGTGGGATAGAAGGTTCATATTAACCCGAGTCCGCACATACAAATCACAGCATAAAAATTGAAATTTTTAGTGTTACATTTTATTCTGTAGCAGATTCCACAGGGATATCCGACCACTTCGGCCAATGCCTCGAGTTAGTGTTGGTCACCAGAAATCTAATGCATATACCCACATTACCATATCAGTGGGATAGAAGGTTCATATTAACCCGAGTCCGCACATACAAATCACAGCATACAAATTGAAATTTTTAGTGTTACATTTTATTCTGTAGCAGATTCCACAGAGATATCCGACCACTTCGGCCAATGTCTCGAGTTAGTGTTGGTCACCAGAAATCTAAAGCATATACCCACATTACCATACCAGTGGGATAGAAGGTTCATATTAACCCGAGTCCGCACATACAAATCACAGCATAAAAATTGAAATTTTTAGTGTTACATTTTATTCTGTAGCAGATTCCACAGGGATATTCGACCACTTCGGCCAATGCCTCGAGTTAGTGTTGGTCACCAGAAATCTAATGCATATACCCACATTACCATCCCACATTACCCATATCAGTGGGATAGAAGGTGCATATTAACCCGAGTCCGCTCTTAATGATCACAGCATAAAAATTGATATTTTTAGTGTTACATTTTATTCTGTAACAAATTCCACAGGGATATCGGACCACTTCGGCCAATGCCTCGAGTTAGTGTTGGTTACCAGAAATCTAATGCATATACCCACATTACCATATCAGTGGGATAGAAGGTTCATATTAACCCGAGTCCGCACATACAAATCACAGCATACAAATTGAAATTTTTAGTGTTACATTTTATTCTGTAGCAGATTCCACAGGGATATCCGACCACTTCGGCCAATGCCACGAGTTATTGTTGGCCACCAGAAATCTAATGCATATACCCACATTACCATATCAGTGGGATAGAAGGTTCATATTAACCCGAGTCCGCACATACAAATCACAGCATAAAAATTAAAATTTTTAGTGTTACATTTTATTCTGTAGCAGATTCCACAGGGATATCCGACCACTTCGGCCAATGCCTCGAGTTAGTGTTGGTCACCAGAAATCTAATGCATATACCCACATTACCATATCAGTGGGATAGAAGGTTCATATTAACCCGAGTCCGCACATACAAATCACAGCATAAAAATTGAAATTTTTAGTGTTACATTTTATTCTGTAGCAGATTCCACAGGGATATCCGACTACTTCGGCCAATGCCTCGAGTTAGTGTTGGTCACCAGAAATCTAATGCATAAACCCACATTACCATATCAGTGGGATAGAAGGTTCATATTAACCCGAGTCCACACATACAAATCACAGCATAAAAATTGAAATTTTTAGTGTTACATTTTATTCTGTAGCAGATTCCACAGGGATATCCGAACACTTCGACCAATGCCTCGAGTTAGTGTTGATCACCAGAAATCTAATGCATATACCCACATTACCATATCAGTGGGATAGAAGGTTCATATTAGCCCGAGTCCGCACATACAAATCACAGCATAAAAATTGAAATTTTTAGTGTTACATTTTATTCTGTAGCAGATTCCACAGGGATATCCGGCCACTTCGGCCAATGCCTTGAGTTAGTGCTGCTCACCAGAAATCTAATGCATATACCCACATTACCTTATCAGTGGGATAGAAGGTTCATATTAACCCATTAACCAGGCCCCTTGCTCATTTTCAAACAAAAATTGCCCAATGATGGCACCGGACCAAAATTCGCACCAAACAGTCACTCGATGAGGATGCATCGGCTTCTCTACGATCACGTGCGGGTTCTCCGTGTCTCAAATGCGACAATTCTGCTTGTTTACATAGCCGCCAAGATGGAAATGCGTCTCATCCGAAAAGATGATTTTTTTACCATGATTTTCGATATTTCCCAGCGTTGTTCAAGCGAATACACAACCATTTTCGTTCAGCGGAAGGATAAAACTAACTTTCTGTCAAATCAGAAGTGATATAACCCTTACCATACCAAAATAATAGTTCAAAAAAAAAAGTTAGATGGCCCACTCTTTATAATAATTTCGCCTAAATGTTTTTTCAGTCCAGTGATATATTGTTTACCAATACATTGATAATAATTATAAAGGTAGTACAATTTTAGTAAAAACTTCATTACCTTATATAGGCGAATGAAGTTATTTAGGACAAAGTTAGGACATACTTTATTGGCACAGGGCTGATAGTGAAAAATCATAGACATCTAGACATTAAAAATGAGTGCTGCCATTGCATTTTTCGGGGATGAAAATTGGGCCATATTACACATACATCTAACAATTATGGTCACATTGCTTCTGATCACAGAAACATAAAATGCTACTTCGCTACCAGAAACTTTTATAATAATAAATGAATTTGCGGAGTATTTTTCCATTCTTTCCATTCTTTGTGTTATCTACATGCGCCTATAAGTAGTAAAGTTTTTGATCACCTAGAATATTTTCAATATGGCTTTCACATAATACACTGTTCGTTCCCAAGGAATTTGGATTCATATTCCAGTAGGTTTCAACCACTAAAATACTATTTTAATAATTTTTTAAATAGTTATTCTAGAAAACAGAAATTATATTTGTGGTTGTGTGATGTTGAACCATTTTTAAATATAATATTTTTATAATATTATGCAGCAACATTTTTTTCATGTTTCTAAAAATATAATAGCATTTTTATATACACTTTTTAAATTCTAGGTATTACGATGCTGCTTTTGTGTTATAAATTCAAGAATATTTTTAAACAAACTACCATTGTGCATATAGATTTTTAGTATCATAATGATCTAATTTTTTTCAAATGCATATAAACATTTTATAACATAAATAGTTTTCTATCTGAATTTTCGAAAATAAATTTTCATGGAAGTATGAATACACATCTAAACCACAAATTCCACCAATTCCCTAAAAACATTCTCATCGAGAAAACAACTGTATACATAGAATAAACATAACAAAAAATGAAATTTAAGTTTCCTAATCCTTGATTTAATCTAAGAGACTTGGAGCACATACCTTTTCCCATGATAAATTGAATATTTAATTTTGGCTTACCTGAAAAGAAACAAAAAAAAATATTCGTTTAATTTTTCAATGTAAAATATACATTTTCAAATCGAAAATAATAAAATATATGGCAATAAAATATCTGTTGCTTTGGAAATTTATCAACTCTCAATTATCATTTAGAAGAAAACATTAATGTGGAAAATTGGTTTAAGAAATTTAAAGCGAACTGACTTGTTCTGTTTTTATGACAAATAGAATAAAATTCTTGTATTTTCTGAAATGGATTGGAAATAATAAGGAGATGGGTGGATATCTCCAAGGAAAATATTTCTTAGCTTCTTAATAATAATGAACAAAAGAATTTGTAAAATATCTCTAAGTTATTCCTATATCGTATCTTTCCATCCCGGTTAGATAACAAAATTTAATAAGCGTTATGGTGTTTCAACATTGTTTTTGCTGTAAAACCACACTTTGGTATTTCAAATTTTATTTTTTGTATAGACATTTTGAAAAGTCCAAATATTTATTTAGGGCGTGCATATTTCGCAGACAGTTGAATGTTTTTGACATTTTATTGGTGGGTGTTACTTGAAATTTAACAATGTTAGCCGTTTCCGTATGGGCAATAAAATACTAACGTGTAACGATTACTAATAGGGTTGCTTTCAAATATTAAATCAAGTTTTGTCGAATCGTTCGTACAAAGGCAATTAAACTGTATGTTCATTTTAGTATTCTTTGCGCACTCACTTTCGCGGAAGCGGATCATTTTTGAATTATTAGCACGATTAAATGTCCGCTGGAATCTTTGAGCACGTTAGGGTTACAACGATGCGTTTCTAATGCGTTATTGAGTTATCACGACTTAGAAAAATATAGATTTTGTTAATTGGTGATGTTAGCGGGAGAACGTTTGGTAAATAATAGTGGTTTCACAGGGATAAGTATCGAGTACTACTAATTTTAGTAATTTCCTGTATCTAATTAATTAGCTTAATTATTATAATCATTTATTATCTTTCAATTTTATAAGACATTTTCCTAATGAACCAGTTGTTCATTATTAATACTGTTATCCATTGCAGTTTCTGATTATCTTATATATTTATTTCTAATAATTTATTTCGAATAGTAACTATAAGCTCTTGCAATAGTCTTGATAAAAATGTGGCTAAATGGATTAATAAAACAAAAGTTGAACTCAAGCAACCCGAATTTCTATTCTTAAACGTTTATTTCTCCTGTTTAAATTTTAGCCTGCTAGACTAATTTGGAATTATTTTCAAGGACTGTTTTTGAACATTTCTGATTGAATAATAAAATTGGCATTTCAGTGCGTCACTAAAGAAAAGTTTGTAACAGGTAATTTGCTTTAAGTTAAAGTTACTGAAAACCCAATTTAAATTAGGTGTAAACCTTCCTAAATGGTAATTAAACAAGCTGTTAGTGGCCGCTCCTCTTCTCTACATATCCAAAATCTAAAGTATTTTGTCTGTTTGCCTCGACCCTTACGGTCGACTTGTATACGATGACCATGTTATGCCTCATCAAACTTCTACCCTAAGCTGCCAAATACTTAATGCACGTTTTTAATCGATGTTCTGAAGTTTTTCTATGCGTGGAAAAAATTAATTATTAACTTATGAAAAGTTTAGTTATCGCATGATTAACTAGCTGTAAGTCACTTTTAAGCAGGGTTTTGAACCAGAAAAATGTAGAGCTCGTGTTGAAAGTTGTTTAATTCACACACACTTCAATAAATTATGTTCGCAAGTTTACTCAACAAGTATTAAAATACTAATGTAATTATAGTGAAAACGAAAAAGAAATTGGTTATTCAGTACTCAGCAAAGCAAACAAATTGCTATGATCTGTATTGTATTAATCATCATATGATCAAAACGAAACGTTTTTTGTACTACTGTATATCGGTATTTTATTTTATATGATGAAAACAACAAGAGTAAAATCCCAAAAATCCATTTCTATTTGATGAACCCCATTAAATCAAATTTACGAAATCTCGAATTCGGGTTCGAAAAAATGTTCAAATACGTTTGAACCAGAGTAGGTTGGGTTAGAAACACTGGTTTTATGTGAAATAGGGCGCTAGAGATTTTTGTAATTACATAAAGTTCATGGAAACTTTTCAATCTTCAATCTTTTACGTTCGGGTTGCATCCTTTTTTATAAATTTTTCTTAAAGTATAGTATACGATCTCGTATGTATTTTATTTTTAATAAATGCGAGTTTGTTCTTTTTTTTGTGATAATTTTAATTTTACGTCATCGAGAATTGTTAATGTAAACAAAGAGCGAATACTCGAAACTAGTACCAGGGACAATCAAAGGAGATGTTTCATTTCAACTAAAAAATTAAAACAAAATTTATTTTTGATAATTCCAATGTCATCATTGGATCTGTGATACTTGCTTAAGACACAGTTTAAATTTTTTCGTCTTAATTCTATAATACTAGCAAAATTGTTCGATAATATAAATATTTAACAGCCATTTCCCGCTGAAACTTATGTTTGCGTTCCGGTGTAACCATTTTTATACCTTTTGGCAATTTATGAAAAAATACGGTGCCATCTACCATACAATATATAACATCTTTTAAATTTTTGGCTACTGCATCGCACACCACTAAAATTATTCCGATCTCTACATATGAGTAACCCAACTGTGGAAACTATCGTTTTGTTTAAAAAATATTTTCAATACTTTGTAGACGTACAGGGGCAGTCAGTTTAGTTACCGTCCGTTTAAATACCGCCCTAGTTTGTAGACTTTGAATGCCACTTACACTCTTCCTATTTTATTGAGGTGGGAATGCCAATTAAGTTTTGTATCCACTGTTACCCCTAAATATTATACCTCATTTATTGAATCCAGTGTAAAGTAATGTGGCACGCACAAGTCTCTATCACACGAGTAAGTGTGATAAAGGGTTAGGGAAAAAGTTCGTGGCCTTTTTTGGGTGACATTGAAACAAAGAATTTTCTATGAATATGTGCCATTTTGATCGATGACCTTTTGCCATTTTTCTAGTAGAGCCATGATCCCATCACTGTAGAACTTCTGCAGTTTAGAGGCGAAAAATCGAGACAACTCATTTTCGCAGGCCTCTTTTGAATTTAATGTAAAACCATTAAGATGGTTCTGCATGGACCGGGACAAATGGTAGTCCGATGGTGCAAGGTCAGGACTATATGGTGGGTGAATCAAAACTTCCCAGCCAAGCTCTCTCAGTTCCTGCCGGGTCATCAATGATGTGTGTGGTCCAGCGTTATCATGATGGAACACAACGCCCTTTTTGCTGATCAATTCTCGAAGTTTTAACTTAATTGGTTGCCTTAACCGCATTAGTTAGTGACAGTAGAGATTAGAATCAATCATTTGGCCCGGTCGCAGCACCTCATAATGCCCGATTCCTTTCCAATCCCACCAAAGACACAGCATTACCTTTCTTGGCGTCAATCCTGGCTTTCATACCGTTTGGAAAGCTTCACCTCGTTTCGTCCATGATCTTTTTCGCACAACGTTGTTGTACCTTATCCACTTTTCATCACCAGTAATCATTCGTTTTCAAAATTTCTCGTATTCGTTCCGTTTCAACAGCGTTTGACAGATAGAAATCCGGTCCACTAACGTCAAAAAACGTCAAGCTGTTTTTGTATCTAACCATTTTCAAATGGTTTAAAACTGGTTTGTGATCAATACTTAGTTCTTTACCAATTGTATGGCTTCTTATATGCCGGTCTTCTTCAATTTTCTACATGATTTCATCAACTTTTTCAGTGATTGGTCCACCAGAGCGAGGTGCATCTGTGACATCCATATTTCCAGAATGAAAGAACTTGAACGATTTCTTTGCTGCTGATTTTGATAAAGCACCTTCTCCATAAACAGCACAAATTTTTTCGCAAGCTTGAGTCACGTTTTTACCCTTGTCGTAATAAAATTGTAAAATATATCGAATTTTTTCATTATTTATCTCCATGTTTAAAATGTTGTAACTTTTTATTTACTTCACCGGTCATCAACGTTACTTCGAACTTTTTCCCCTACCTATTATATAACGGGGTTTACTGCCACAGTTGACTCAGATCGTGAAAATGCATAACTTTTGATTTGTTACTAATAGCAAGCCGATGATGATAAAACAATTTACTGAGAGCATTTAAATTTGTTTCCAAAAATGCGGTTGGATTATTATTTGACGCGTAGCATATCGCCAGATCATCAGCAAAAGCTGTGGCCATTCTAATAAGGAAGATATCGAATATGTAATTAAAATATATCATAAATAACAGTGGCCCCTAAAAGATCCTTGAGGAGTTCTGCAATTTATAAGACTTGGACTAATTACTGTGGTTTTTATAACCGATCTGGTGACGATTCGGCAAATAACTCTCTCAAATCAATCATAAATTTAACCCTTATGACTATTATATGATAGTTTCGATAGCAGGATATGGTGGTCAACTACATCGAATGCCTTAGAGATATCGACACAGTGGGTTTCTGCGAGTTGTTAATGGTTGCATATATTTGGCTTAAAAATTGCAAAGGAGCTTCTTCTGTGGATTTTCCCGTAGCAAAACCAAACTGGTTATTATGCGAAAAATTGAATATATTGAGATATAGATTAAGCATGCGCTTTTGATTAATTTGTCAAAAAATTTTGAGGACGTACTCAAAAGCGAAATTGATCTATAATTAGTTAATTGTAATTTGTCATCTTTCTTATAAATTTGAATCACAATAGCTGTTTTTAAAATATCTGAAAATTTACCAGACTGCTCAGGTTAAATAAGAATTTCAATACATCGACTAAGAACCAGGAGCAGCTTTTAACAGTAATATTATTCTTTTCGTCTAAACCTTTAGATCGTTTATTTTTAACTGCTTAATTAATAGGATCGAATAAGCAAGACGCGCTTTAGTCTTTTTGAACACCAAAAATAAAATGTTTAGATTCTATTCGAATAGTTTCGTTAAAAGATCTAGAAAATTGAATGGATAATTCCAGCAGCACGTTTCTTAAACCAAGTTGAATTCCGCAGAGATTTCTTGCTAAGATGTGACTACAGTATCAAATTGGAAGCGGTAAATTTGATGAATCCAGCTTGCCACGTAAGTTAGTATTCGAGTATGCTGATTCAAGCTTGCGTTTATAGAGCAGCTCTTTAGCAATGCAAACCTCCGCTTTTACATTTTTTGGAAACTTTTTTAGTTTTTCATTGTGTGGATAACGTTTTATTTTGCGTGAGAACCTTTATAGTTTGGTAATCTTGGCCAATGGCATAGAGGTCAACCACAACTTTAGTTTTGTAACTTTTGGAGAATTAATCGTAGTTTCGATGATTCAATATGCGAATTTAGGATGTTAACGAAACTCCAACTGGTTTGACGCTAACCGAGTTGCAATTTTCAAAAATTTTAAGAGGCGTTAAGCTTGTTAAAGTGTACACGTGAAAAAGTTGGAGTCTCTTCCAAATAAACCGGTTTAATCGATGGTAACCGAATATTGATTTCAATTATTAAATAGTGGTTTGCTATATAAATGGGAAGATTATTAGCATTGAAAATGAATGAATTATCACTTTTAAGAAAAACATGATCCAAGCATGTTCGCACTCCAGTAGGTTCATTTAGAAGTCTTGCAAATCCTTATGAACTAGCATGGCTTGGTGATTAAACGATTCATTTACGTTTAGAAGATCAATGTGGCTATTAGGTGATATAACCTAATATAGCTATATTTTTATTGTTAAAATTGTATAGAGGAACTTCCAAGTATAGAGTGTCCAAGTCTTCCAAGTATAAAGTACTGCAATATCCTTGTTATATAAGCGTGATAAATACAGATAAACGTCCTTTTATGTTTTGCTATTTGAATGTCTAAAATAATTAAAAGATCAGCTGACTTCCAATTTAAATATTGAAGCGAAAAATTTAATCAATACTCCTACATTTTCAGAACGATAGTTATTGCTTCAGCATGCTCTGAAATTATAATTTGATAAATTATATCAAGAACATGTATTTCAACAATATTTCAATAATGTATGGAACGGAACCAATTAAAATTATGAAATCCATATTGAAGGATAAAAAACATTTGGCTCATATAAACAACAAAAAGCAATTCCTGATTCGCTGCCGTCGTACAGGACTGCTCCCAAAAAGCCTCAGGTTCAATTTTGGGAATTTTAAACTTCAATTTGATCCTCAAGTATTCGAAAGGTTAGCACATACATTTTTAACTGGATTATTGAATTCCGAAATACAAGCCATGTTTAGAGATTCAGTGAGAATAGCCCGGCAGATCTCCTCTAATATCAACCGTTTAAAAAGGAAACTTCCAGTAACCGTTATAAACGATTTCATCTACCATGCAGATCATCATTATGAAACTAATTTTAAGTATTATAGAAATAATTTAACACATAAGTTTAATAATTTAACAAGTACTACTAACATAGAACAAAATGGTGAGGTAAAGGATAACTGGCTCGTAAACTTAACCGATAAAGAATTACCACTTGCGGTACAAACAACTTTGCAATTTGGACCTAAATTTAATTTACCTTCAATTGATAAAAAAGTAATTATCAATTCTATCATATGTAGTGTTGAAGCAGAAATTGATAATATTCACGAAGATGACAGAAACACCATTAGAAATAATGTAATTAATTTACTTTCCAATTTTAAACACAATTCCAGAAAACCTCCTTTTATTGAACAACAGTTACTTAACAATCTCAAGCTCACCAATAATTTTCTAAAAAATAACAAGGATGTCATTGTCCTGTCAGCTGACAAAGGTAATGTCACTGTTTTGTTAACAAAAAATGATTACAATCAAAAAATGAATGATCTTTTAGAAGACCGTAATACTTACAAACTCATAAAGAAGGACAAAACCACTATTACCCAAAACAATGCCAATCGTTTAATCAGTTCATGGGAAAGAATTGGCTATATTACAAAGGTAGTTGCTAAGTCCTTACGACAATATAATAGTATCCCAGCAAAGCTTTGTGGGCTGATAAAAATACACAAACCCAATAACTCAATCCGCCCAACCGTGTCTAGTATAGGTTCTGCAACGTATAATATTTAAAAATTCTACACAAAAATTTTATCTAACTTGGTAGGAAAAACCAATAGAATTGTTAAGGATTCTTTTGATTTAAAACTTAAAATTAAAAATGTAACAGTTCCTAATGATTTCAAGTTATTTTCTCTCGATGTTAATAGTCTTTTCACTAATATCCCCAATGAGCTAGTTTTTAAAGTAATAGATAAGAAATGGAGTGATCTCCAACCACATACTAACATGGACTTAATAACATTTAAAGAAGGTCTTTCTTTCGTGATCAATAATTGTTATTTTTTCTTTAACAATGAACAATATCATCAAATTTCTGGTTCTCCTATGGGAAGAAATAGTAATTAATAGTTTGACAGACAAACCACTCCTATATTTGAGATATGTAGATGACATTTTATGTATTGCGAAACGCGATGATATTGAAAAAATTCACAGTTCCTTCAATAATTTTCATTATAAATTACAATTTACTATTGAACATGAAATAGATATTAGTATTCCTTTTTTAGATCTCAAAATAATAAAAAATGCAACTGGGCAATTACGTACAGATTGGTACCATAAAGATACTTGGTCTGGCCGTTATCTCAATTATCATTCCTATCTACCGTTAACATACAAAACAAATACTGTCACAATTCTTTCTAAGAGGATCCTTCTACTATCTGATCAAGAATTCCACCAACAAAATTTTAAACTTCTTAAAGAAACTTTAATCAAAAATAACTACCCACAAAAGACTATAGAAAAAATTATCATTGCGGAGAAACAAAAATTCGTTAATCTGAACCCTAATGATCAAGACACAGAAGGCACAACCAAGAAATATGTATCACTACCTTATGAAGCACGTATTTTTTATCCGCTTAGACGATTATTCAAGGAACATAATATAAAATTAGTTGGGAAACCGTTCAACACATTATACAAACATAGCTTCTCTATATTAAAAGACAAAACAGATAAACAATTACAATCTAAATTAATTTATCAAGTGCCTTGTAAGGATTGCAATCAAACATACATAGGACAAACGAAACAATATCTTAAAAAACGTATGTATGATCATAATTATCATATAAATATTAAAGACCCCACACATAGTGCTCTAGTAGATCATTCACTTCGATTGAATCACTCACCAAATTTTGATCAAGTAAAAATCATAGATAAAGAAAATAATTGGAAAAAACGTAATATCCTAGAAATGATCCACATAAAGTCGACTCCAAATGTTATGAACCGACAAACTGATGGTCAATGTTTACCGGTAAGCTACCATAATATTATCAATTAGACTTCGACAACACTGTAGGTAATTGATAATTACAGATTTTATTTTTGATTCCTCTTAATTTGACAATCGTGATAAACCGTGATAAAAAACATTTTTTAGCTTGTTATTTTTTAACCATTTTGTTGTAATTTTAGTTCTAATTGTGTTAATATAAAATGTTGTGATATATTATTTGTGATGTATTATAAAACTATTTTATGTAAGTGATTTGCCATCCAATATTTTTATTATATTGATAATTCATAATTTCTAAGCAAACATACTGTATTCCATTCCATGATTACTGTTTTCTTTTTTTTTTTTGTTGTTAGACCTTGATAATGAAATGGATAACATTTTGAAACCTCGGTTTTATAAATAAAATATTACTATAGTACAAATACTTATGTGGTATTGATGTGTGTGAGAATTGGGTTCAACGCCGCGAAACAAATCTACGATACAGAACATTCATATTTGCATGAATCCACATTTCTGAAACAATATTAAACCAGGAATTGTTGTAAGACAAGCTATGTATAACCTCGACGTATCAAAATTAGTTCTCATGCTACGAATATTTTGTAACAACAAACTAAAGCTACTATCCATATCAATTGTAAGAAAAAGCCGATGAGAGTTAATCAAGTGAGTGAAGAAAAAATATCGTAATTGAGTGATTAGTACCTACATGCATTCTGTATGGAAACTAATTTATTCCACGTTCGTACAAGTTGTAAAATTTTTCATTTTTAAATGTGATCGTAATATATCAATTAAACTAGAAGTTCTCATAAACTTTAAAGTTTTTATTGTGACTGAAAGATACAAAAGTAGACGTCTAAAAGTGGTAAATGTACCCGGGTACTTCGTCACTCACATTAAGGTTAAATGCATTATTAAATTATACATTTAAATCAATACATTGATACTAATAAAGCATAATACCTAAACTGATACATGCATAGATATAAACGGCTTATGAATATATTATTATATTCGCAGGAGAGATAATATACGCGAGTGTAATTTTTAAATGGGAACAGCATTAAAAATGAAACTAAAAGATATTTGCATTTATCAGTGAAGAACAATACCAACAAACAAAAAATGTATTTGAAACAAAATATGAAAATTATCGAAATAATCCTCTAAATAAATATGCGAATTCGCAAAATACAGTACAAATACGAACCACAAAAGATTCTATTTTTGTTGTTGCTTTACCAATTTATACGACAAAACAAAAACAAAACCCAAGCAATCATTTAATTCTCCTGTCTCAGTCGAAGACGCCATATTGTGTTGTGTGTATTTGTGTTAATTTTTTAAGTAAATGAAAGTAAGTGTTTAATAATATTTAATTTATTAAAAATAAACAGTTAAAGATGGGTAATGTATTTGGAATTTATTTTGTAAATTCTCAGATCGAAGAATATTTTAGAAATCGACAAACTTTTAAAATTTTCAACATTAAAAATAAAATTATCAAAATTACAACGAAATTAAACTTTGTGTATATTTCTGAATTAATACCAAAATTTCTTTTTTGTAGATATGTCCATGACCAGTACCCAAATGAGTTCATCACAGAAGGTGTTTTATTTCCAACCATCAACAGTCATTACATCCAAGCAAGCAAACTTCAACCATCACAGACGTTCTTAAAACCCTAGATACTCACGGTAATATAATGAGAGTTTTATTACGTGAGGTTAAACTCTTAAGACGAGAATTAAGAGAAGAACGTCAATACAAAAACACAGGTGCTTCCGGCTAAATAAGCCTTGAAACACTAGAATTTCCAGCCACTTCAAAAGATCAGTTCATGCACCTATACAATAAAATAAAATACCAATTAAAAGAAAAAATATTGGTATGTACTTACAAAAATTAGTTTTGTACTCAGTACTAATTAAGAATCAATGTTATTTACAGATCAAGCGGTTCGATAACATTACAGATCAAAATTTAGATACATTTGTGCGAGCTTTTCTCAAACTTATTATTTCTGACCAGCAACACATTTTTGTTGGTTTGGCCGGCATGACAACGTTGCTGTGGAGAATTTTCAAATCATAAATTTAATTATGATAATAGGTAGTAGTTTAACTTGCTGACAGAAACTCCTTAATAACGACTATTCTTAATATAATTAAATAATTCCAGAATATAGAGATTATTTTTATAATTAAGAAATGGTTCCAATATGCTAAAGATCGGGTGAAGAAAAAGAATAATAAAAATATTACGTAAATTTATTATAATTTTTAGAAAATTTAAAGTTTAAGATTTAAAGATTTTTGTTTATGTATTTTGAATTTTTTTCTACTTAGCTTAGGTTTTAGATAATTTCGAATGAATTTGTTATTTATGGATATAGAAGTACTATATCTACTTATATTGAATTTTATTAACTATATTTTTATATATCTTGTTGGTATATTATATTTTTGTTATGTAACGAATTAATTTTTCATTTTTAATGTTTTATCGTCAAGCGATTAAATCAATATTGTTTTATATGCAAATCAAAAGGTGATATTTAGAAAATTAAAATCGTGATATTGATTTTAATATATTATATATAAGGCATAATATGTAAAAAAACATGAGTTGAAATTTAAATATCTTAAAATACATATAATTAATTTAAACTTAATTTTGCGTTTTTATTTACAACATTGGTTTGCAATTTAAAAGAACTCTTCGTAAGTTATTCGCAAAAGTGTTGCGTTAGTGATTCGTTTTACGTTTGCGAATCACTAAATACAGTCCGTAAACGTTTCACGAAAATCGATTCGTTAATGTAACGTTAAAAGTGAACATTAGGCGAACGAACACCTAGCTAAAAAGTATAATTATCTTGGGATAGAAACACCGTAAATGGTTCGTTTTGGTACTGCAAAAGTGTAGTCTTCGTTTATGGTTCGTAAACGGTTTACTTTGTTTAGAGGGAATGCAGAAACTTAAAGTTAGGGCAATCCAAGAAATACGTAAAGTCAATAGACGCAGCGAACATTGAACTTGTTGCATTGAACTTTGGTGCGAACATAGTAGAGTATGAATTTATGTGAAAGAGGCAAAGCACTAATTTATAATCTAGATCACCTAATCCACACTGGGTTTCATGAGTCCAGTAGCATTCTTCGTTTTCCCTGGGTTTGGTGTGAATTCATTTTTCAACCAAAACTGTTTGAATTCTCTGGTATCACCCTAACACAAACAAAACTAAAATAAAAAACACTCAAGGACATTTTTTACTCGTATTAGTTTACTTTGGTTTTGTTTGTTGTTGGCAAAAATACAATATGTTTACACATACATAGAAATTTATCGAAGAGACTAGATTTATTTGAGACTGTGTGTGGACGACGACTGGTATTTTATTACCAGAAACCGTGATCATATGAAACCCAGTGAGGATTGGACCGATATAATTGATTTCTAATCGAAGCAAAGAGAACTGCCATTATGGAAAAAAATACAAACAAATAAATTGACTTACTACCGACCAAATGGCACAGTGGTTAAAGCTTTGGCGTTTGGATCGGGAGGTTCCGGGTTTGAATCCCGATAGGGGCAGTATGCAAAAGAAAATTTTCATCAACAGATTACGATCTGTGATTAAAAGGAACACAACTACGACCCCCTGTCGGCGTGCAAAACTCATGGGCCGACCCATCTTCCATGTCCAGTATAAGCTGGCATGGAGCTATGCAATGCGCAGATGGTAACTGAAATTGGTCCTATAGCCGCACGTCTTCGATTTGGCAGGAATTGCGTAAAGTAAGACGGGAAAATCAAATGCGAAAGAGCAGGGAGTGCTTCGGCCCCAGAAAAGATTGCATGGATTAAAAAAATAATATTAATAATAAATTTAGTATTTTAAAATTAAAATAGAGTCAAATAGAGACAAAATTTAGTTGTTAATAAAATACTGTCAATTAAAAGCAATATTAATAAAAAAACATTAATATGTGTTAAACCTGTACAGGTAAGAAAAGTGTTGTACTTATCGTGTTCTTTACTTTTTGAAGCTTACTGATTCCTACTTAAATTTCAGAAAACCAACGAAGTCAACCCATGTAGAAAATTTAATTTTTAAGTTTACTTAGATCGTTTAAATCTTTGTCGCTTTTACTAAATTCTGTACTTTCCAGGATCGTTGTAAAAATTTAAAACGCTCATACGGAAGCTGCTACTTCTGGCAAACATATTTCCACCACATTTCGCAAGGATCTCCCAATTCTTGGGAAAAAGAAGTTCGAAAAATTGGTTTTCACATAGTTCCCTGTGTCTGGCTGAGTGTTGTGTGAAGAGCCGTGTTGATTAATGTCTCTGTTCTCTCTAAAGTTCAGCTTTATGCTTAAGTTTTTTCCATAATTTGGGAGAGCCTAGTGATTTTTGGCGAAAATCAGTCCACCGGAAGTGACAATTTCCATAGGATCTGTTTCGTATTTTGCAAAAATGTTTAACAAGTATATCATTTATACTGTACATCACAGACGGATTAAATGGTTGGGATTAGATTTCACCTTTAAGCTTTCGCGCAAATTCAGGAGTCTCAGTAATGTTCGTTCGAAATCGGTCCACCGAAAGTGTTAGTTTTCAGAAAACCTTTTTCGGTTTTTGCAATCATTTTGAAAAGTATATAAATTTAAAAAAAACGATTTAAATCGAAAAAATTGTAAATTAAATTTCATACAAAATTAGTTCGCATAATTTTTTTCTTTGAAAAAAAAAACTTTATTTCACTAAAATTTGGCATCTCTACAATCCAGACGAACTGATTATTTGAGATGACACTTTATAATAAAGCTTTTCGTCGTCGTTACTTGCGCTTTCGTAGGAGCTTCTTAAATTTTTGCAATTATGTTGGAAAATAATTTACAAAACCAACAAAGATTTAAATTAATTTAACTTTGTCGGTTTTATGAGATTTAAACGGGAATAAATATATTTGATTTTTCGCGATAGTTTTTATTAAAAATCCGGTAGGTTTGATTTTAGGCTTTAGAAATGAAGTGTTGTGTATTCGAGATCTATGTACATCCGTGTTAAAAGATAGTCGGGTGTTGGCCACCACATTATCACCAATCCTTGTTTCTAAGAGGTTGCGGCTGGAATAGATGTTTTCACTTTGTACTAGACCCTGTTCAGATCTAATTGGGTAATGGGAATTATATTCAAAATGAGTGTAACTCAGTACGTTCTTTACCCAATCGTTTAATTATGTTGTCTATCAAAAATACATTTACTACACCATTAATTATATTAAGCCGTTTTGCAACTTTCAATTGTGTATCTTTTTTTGTGACAAACATGGTTACGTAAAGTAAATTAAATGAATTTATCGATGGCTATGTTTAAACACGTCGATAATGTATTTTTTCTAATGTAAAATGGTCAAAATCAACTAAAAACTTCTGCCTTTTCTACCAATTAGCCGGGTTAGACGTGCCTTTTGAAATTTATCCGTTTCTAGCATACAATAAGTGTGTAACAGATATTCAAAAAATTGAAATTGTTATTAAAAATAATATTAACTCAGATGAATGGCTATTAAAAGGATATATGAATACTTCTCTAGACATCACGAGATCATAGACAAATGAGGAATTGGGAGATAGTATTATTGAGGCGCTAAACGCAGCACAGCGTCAATGTGTTCAGTACGCAAGATGCAAATGCCTCACGTGTAGATGTAGCAATTTAAATTTGTAAAAACTCGTGAAAAATTATGCAAATGTGTACAAAGTACAGTGATGTTTTTGTCCAGAAGTCAAATCACGGGAAAGCCAAATCTGAGAGAATATATGACAGCGATTTCGTGGAAAGCTTCTTGTTGTTTATGTTGATGCACCGAAAATATTGCATAAACCATAATTATAATAAAAAAAAAATTACATACGTGTTATTTGAAGAGAAGACATTTTTTGGGAGCATGGCGTACCAGCCATAAGGATATTCTTCGACCAATTCAGAATAGAAATAAGTACTATAAAACCCAAAAATAATAACCGCAAAAATTTTGGTAATCGGTCTTTCGTTTTTACAATCTTTATCTTAAAAGAACTTAATTTAACGGATATGCAACAATATTTGTGATTTGTTAATAATAAAGTGGGCATTTTTATTTGTTGTTATTCAAAATTTAAAAATAATTTATTTATCCCGATTGCTCAAACTCGCCTTAAAGGGAAAATTGAATTGCATATTAAACTCAGCACCTGCTCGTGTCCTGATATATTAAATGATGAAGTTGACGAGCAGAAAGTTTACTTGCCTGATCTGGATGAAACAGATATGGATGACACCATTCTACAAGCGCTTCAATTTGATTAATACCGTTATTTCAGAATAATTGTTAAGCCGAGAGTACTGTGGCAAAACAAATATTTTATTTACATTGTCCAGAATTTATTTGCTCCGACGGATTTCAGGTCCTTTGAAATTTCTTAGGACAGAGTATTTTTATTCGATTTTGAGATATTCAACTTTTGAATATTATACCCACTTATCCCTTAGACTTTCCGGCAGAGTCGTGTTTTTAGTTGAATTGGGTCTAGTATAAAATGAACATTCCCACTCTAATTGCTGTAACTTTTTAGAAATACCTTAGGACAAGGCAGGTTTTACGCGATATTGATGTATAACTATTTTCAATATAATTTCTGGGTTGAATTGAACCTAAGTCAATTGTATGAAAAAAAGGAAAATCTCATAAATTCCATAAGTGTTTTAGAATTTTAAATGTAAAATAGTCGAGACTTTTTTAACTTTATTTAGATTCATAACCAACATGACAGCCACATAGCTGATAAGAAAGTGTATAAGAATCCCACAGCATAGACAGTTAAAAGACAGTCGTACTCTCAACATTGACAAAGTGATTTATTTTACCAAATAGCTTGACAATTTGATACATAAAGAGCAACGTCGATCTTGCAGCAATCGTGAGGAGTTCAGCTTCTATAATCTATGGTATTCGAAACCCATCTCCGTTTTATATCCGAACTTGAAGATACCACACATAGAATGTAGATCTTGCAGCTGCTGTGTTGTGAACCCCTGATGTTCTCAATTTTAATGATTCCGCAAATTATGGATTTCGCAATTAAAATGCACTTTTATTAATTTATTTTAACCTTAACAGTACTTAACAATAAAGCCACGCGTAACTGCTTATTGTTCACTTTTACACTAGCACTCTAATATTTCCCTTGTACTTCACCTTGTGTAGTGTTAATTGGTTCCGGTTTTGCACCACTAATTCGTTGTTTTAGTAATCCCCATTCATTGTTCATTTTGCTGTCGAAAACTCCTCGCCTTCGTTCTAGAATTCAAACATCTATTATATTTATTCACCGTCAATTAGTATTCACAGTGTAGTCAGTTTGTATTTGATGTGTCTGGTATCAACGTCCTTGGCGAGTATGGAACTGGCGACCTTTTGATCACCAATTCGATGTAGTACGATGTAATCAATCATATGACTTGTAAGCAAATAATGGAGTTTTGGCTTTCATATATTTCACTGTACGTATGCATAGTTGTTAAAATGCCAACTATAGTGGCATCATGCCTGACACAATACAGATTTAGATAAATACCTTTCATATTTTAGTGTACGTATATGCTAATTCAAAAAAATTATTTCTAAAATTCATTTCGCCAGACCTAGGATACAAATCTTTAAAAAAATCACATTAAAAAAATATAAGGATCAAAAGATGTTTTTAATTACGACAACCCTACTTTTCCGAACCCTTGTGGAATTATAGTAATTATATTTAATCCAAGTTTTATAAAATTAATTAAATACCGATTATTAAATTTGAACCCTCCAAAAACATAAATATTTATATTTTTTTTGTTTTTGTTCTAAACGGAAACACAACATGCTGAATATGATAAAAACAACAAAATTTAATATTTTCTTTTTGTAATTTCCGTTCCATTTGTTTAAATTTCCTTCTCGAAATAATAATATATGTATAATACACAACATGAATAATTTTTTTTATTTTTATTTCATTATTAAACAAACTAAACATTGGAAACCACACAAAAATATTTTTATATTAAAATATATAAGTAATAATTTAATAAGGTTTATTATTATTAACAACAATAACAACAAATATTAGATAGTTGAACAAAACTAAATTAATTTCCTGTTGATAAAACATTATAAGATCGGGGTAACAGAATACTTCCAGGAAGTACGGGTGAAAATAATTTGGTTTACCAAAAGTCAGATTAAAACTCGGCATAAAATACTAGCATATTTTCGTATTATCAGGTAGTTTTCTCTCCTAAGAATAATTTTATGTAAATTTTTTTGATCATAATAATTCGATTTACTGCAAAGGACAAGTCTGTACAGTATAGTATATATTAGGTAGCTCGGGGTAAACCTTTCCTTCATCATAGGGAATAGTATCAGAAAGAATATTCTTATATTTTTAAACAAACTGCACATCCTTAAAACAAACGGCACATCAACTTTCTTTGTATTACCCATTTAACATTAAATTTTTTAAAGACTTTTCTTTTAACAAATCTAACTCTTCATTCCACTCAGTTTTGTTCATTTTAACCCTTTCGTCTCCTTCTACATATATTTATATATGTATGTATAAGTATTCATCATCTTTTCTTTCTGCAACAAAATACTCTTTAATTTTGTTTTTCAGTTTTCCGCTACATTTAATTTTGGAACATAAATTCTCAATGTATAATGAAGAAGAAAATTTCATGTTTCTGTTTTTGTTGTTTTCCGACAAAAAAGCACAAAAACTTTTTATAATTTTTTCTGTGCTAAATTTGTAATATTTATTTTCCAACAAAATTGCTATTATATACATTTGTAACTGAACGGTAAAAAGTAAGTAGAGCGTATGCATGTACTGATAAATCTTAGAATTTTAGAAAAATTCGTTTTGCCTCTCTTAATTTCTTATTTGTATTTTGACTTAAAAATGTAAATATAAAATATTTAACAGCTTAAATCCTTTATTTTTGGGTTGTTTACAGCTACCTGTGATACACAGGTAGGTCAAATTAATTTTTTAAAGGTAATTATTTGATTTGGAAAAGTTAACTGTTGATGTATAACCCCTAAAAAATTATTTATGCGGACTTATAAGATAAAGTTAAGTATATTAACTAAAATTCTTTGGAAGGTTCGTAATGAAAATAATCTTCCAATGGAAGAGAGACATTTTAACCATTTGAGACTATTATTGCGTTAACACAACATCAGACATGCCTTGTATTTTTTTCTGTTGACAAAAAACCCAAAGAGATTTTCCCGATAAAAGCCTATTCCATGGAAAAAATTTACTGTCAGTAAAATAAAAGCGAGAAAAATATATAGATTTACTGGTTGTGTACGAAACAAAAAATTTTGTCAGTAAAATTTTACTGAGAAAATAATTATCATGGTGTTAGTGTGCTGCCATAACGTGCTATAAAAAAATGCAAACTGAAGTATTTTTTATGGCAGCATTGTTACACATCTACAAAAAATGTATGTAAAGATAAGACATTTTCTCACACTCATACAAAATAAATCGTTCGCCATTTTTATAGTCAAATCTCAGTTTGTTTTTTTATTTGGAGTTTAGCTTTGCTAACGTTCGGGTATTTAGTGGTTTTATATGGTGTTAACATATATAAAAAAATCTAAATACTGGTCACTGCCAATCTTAAAATACGGTTCAAGTATATTCTCACCACAGTTTCTTTTGAAATCAGAGGCCCAACCATCACCAGTAACCAGTCAAATTCGTTCAGTCATTCGAATATAATTATAAAATAATTTTGAATCTTGCCTCAACTCTTTAAAAATACAATTGTAACGCCCGGTTCGATCCCGCTCTAAATAATAAAGGAGTATCCAACATTTTGGTTCCTTTTTTGGCGTATTTTGAACATTATTCATATCCATAATGTTTGATGGATCTATATAATCCAAATCTTCCAAATCCATATTGGTTATGTTAATAAAAATTATAAAATTAAATTATAAATGATGTACGTATTACAACTTTTGTGAAAATTTTAGGTTATGATAAAATGTAATTGTCAAAATTAAACCATACGATTTTGCTATAAAAATGAAATAAAAGATATTTCTTTTCTTTGTCACTCATATAGAATTTTAAGATTTTTTTTGTTTTCATTTTTTCAGTAAAAAATACTGTCAGTAAATTTTTTCCATGGAATATGCGCATTACCTGCATAACAGTTATTTTAGTAGTTATACATAGTATCCCAGAATGTATAGACAAGCCTGAAACACCATATAGTAGAGCTATTGGGCGCTCAAAATAAAATACAAAAAAATATATCCCAAGTAGTACCTAAGATATATCATTTTTTTAAAAAAAGTCGTCCATTATTTTCACATTACTTTACGTTTCCGATCACCACGGCTACAAATAAATTAAATCTATCGGTTTTTTGGTGTTATAAGATTCTTAATGGACTATACTAATAGATATGCGGTAAATAGTGTGAGGAGCTGTTGCACTTTTTTTTTGAAAAAAAATCTAAACTTCAATTTTCACCATGAAATATGGTAAATGTTTTTTTTGTAAAAGTTTGAGCGTCTAAAAAAATTTATGAAAACCTAAGTGGCCAACTATTTTAAAAATATTCGTGTTTAATGCAGATTCTAAAATAAGATAATACATCCTTTTATCTAATGTAAAAACGAAGTTTTTGCAATTAATATTGAAGGAGTATATTCGATTAAACAACAAAATTTTAAAAATTGGATTATTTCTTGTCTTAAACTGTACCTGATGATAAGCGATTTATAAACTTGATATTTGCTACCTAGGCGTGCTCTGCGCTACCCATCTTTTGTTCATAAAATGTATTAAACGTTAAATAATTAAACATTATCATTATTAAACATTAATTTAATGCGTCACTCGACTTGTTCGACATCGCATGTGTTTATTCCATTTTCCTGGCTTGTATCTGGGCGGATTTTTGTGTATCAAAATTCCACGTAATCAGTATACGTCACAAGAATACGCAAATATGCAATATATTTATGGTGAATGCAGAAGTAACGCAAATGCAGCTGCAGCCCTTTATAGGGAAAGATAACCAAACGCGCGTCACCCGGTTTATCGCATATTTATCAGAGTCCACGGTTGTTACTCGGAAGGAAGATTACCTGGCAACGTTGTTTGTGGTACTAGCACTGGAAGAGTCGCTAATATTGACACTGAAGAAACGGTGCTTGAGGAAATTGTGCGAGATCCGTCTACCTCTACAAGAGCAATAGCACGACGCACTGGAATCGATCGAATGTGCACTGTGTATTGAAAAATATTAAATTCCACCCCTACCATATTAGACGCGTGCAAACTGTGGAACCAAGAGACTACTACGCAAGATTGTGTTTTGCCGACAGATGCTTGAGAAAATAGAACAAGATCCGCAATTCTTTAATAATATTCTATGGAGCGATGAATCAACAGAAATGGCTGCTTTAACATGCACAATCTTCACAGCTGGCAACTTTCGAATCCTCATCTAATGCGAGAAAACAGATCCCAGTACAAATTCAAAATAAATTATTGGACCGGCATATTGAACGGAAAGATAATTGGCCCATTTGAACTGCCCGAGAATTTATCTGGCTAAAGCTATTTGGACTTTCTTCAAAATGATCTGCCAAATTTATTGGAAGAGGTGTCCGAGGAGGTGAGAGAATCCCATTGGCATATTTGAATTCTACATATCCAGATAGATGGATTGGCCATCTAGGGCCCACTGTGTGGCCTCCACGTTCCCCGGACCTAAATCCGCTGGATTTTTTTACTGGGGCTGCCTAAAAGAAGAGATCTACTCGAAACTGATCAGGAGTTTAGAAGAGTTACGTAGCCGTGTCCATGAAGCCGCTTCAAAAATTACTCAACGGTGTTATGCGCGACTTCTCGAAAGAGCTTTTATTCGGAGATATCGGGCGTGTATCAGAGTCGGTGGCAGACAGTTTGAGCATTTACTATAAATGAACATAAAGTTTAAATAAAGTATTATCAATGTGTAATGTTGTTTTTTATGAAACCCCTATCATCAGGTACAGTTTAAGACAAGAAATAATCGAAATTTTAAAATTTTGTTATTTAATCTAATATACTCCTTCTGCATTTTAATAACAATAACCTCGTATTTACATTAGATAAAGGGATGTATTATACCATTTTAGAATCTGGATTAAACACGCATATTTTTAAAGTAGTTTACTTAGGTTCTCATACATTTTTTTTTTACCAAATACGCTCAAACTTTTACAAAAAAACTGGCCATCTATACTAACATAATATTTTTTCTAGGAAAACTCCGTTGAGCAGTTTAGCGCAAACTTTTAATGCTTTTGACAACTTTCCGTATGATGTGGAAAACTGCCAACAGACATTGTAACTATGGATAAAGTTAAGGCACTCCGTTACCGTTATATACCGCTTATTGATTATTCTCGTTATATATATTGATACGCTATATTGATTTTTTTGATGTAATTTTATCTGCTAAGAAGTCGGTGGATCATGGCGTTGGTATTTAAATTTGATATTACTGACTTAATTCTATAGTTCTAGTTTCTACACAAGTTACAGTTGTGGCATCTATGAATCGCTAAATTGAATGCGTGTACAAACAATGGATCTCACTACTACTATAACTTGGATTTGACATTAGTGTAACGGTTAACAGTAACAGTTTGATGCATGCATAATATTTTATATAAATAAATGCATAATTTCTAATCATTTTTTTTTGTTTCAGATTATTTATTATATTTTAACTGTATTCAACAACGTTCACAGACATTTGTTGAGAGCCACCTGAAGTAACCACCGGTATCGATGAAGATTCGGCTGACGGGGAAAACGCTAATCTTAACGGAGCAAATGTTCCGTAGAATTTAGTTCCCGATGAAATCCTCCTGAACATTTGCAATATTACATGTCGAACACTTACAGTCACTCACAAAAATTTGCGTACACCCTAAAAATCGAACGGATTTCATATTAAGATTAAGAAATAGTTAACGGGTTCTGCATCTTGTGTTTACTTAGGCATAACTAATAAGAAAAGCTGTGTTTGTTTAAAAAAAATATTTACTTCAATAAGTAATTCACGCTTTTCTATAATACAAGGTCACAAAAATATTCTTGCGTACATTTAATAATTAAAAACAAAAATTTGATGGAAGATCAAAAAATCAGTATTTTGTTGAACCTCCTTTGGCTTCCAGCACAGCTCTCATCCTCGAAGGCATAGAATTCACTAAATTCGTGGAGGTGGCATAACCTATTTTATTCCATTCCTCTTTTAACTCCAGTTTTAATTGTTCTTTTGTAGTGATCCTATGATTGTAGACTCTTCTACCTAGTTCTTCCCACAAATCTTCTATAGCGTTCAAGTCTGGTGATTGAGGTGGGTAATTTATTTGTTTAGGGACCCTATAGAGCAGCCATTTCTTTACTATTCTCGCCGTAGGCTTTGGATCGATGTCATGCTGGAAGTACCACGCAGAAGGAAGACCCAATTTTTCGATGCTAGTCGGGATATTTTTTTTTTAAATATCTAAATATATCTCAGCAGTCATGTTTCCGTCGATAAACTCTAAATTTCCGACACCATTTGCAGCCATTCAGCCCCAAACCCTGACAGACCCACCTACATGTTTAGTTGTTGGTTTTACATTTTTTTCCTGAAGCGCCGTATTAGGCTTCCTCCACACTTTCCGATGTTCATCTTTTCTAAGGGTGTTTTTTTAAGAGGTTGCCGATTTTTTTTTTGAATAAAACACATATAAAATTATGAAATGACCAAAATTTTTTTTTATTTGGTAGATAATTTTTTGGCATTTAACATTTAAACACAATTTCTGGCATATGGCTACCACGACTATTTTTCACAAATGTCATTCTGGAGGTCCAATTTTCCAGCACTTTTTCAAGCATTTGAGGGCGTATGTCAGCAATGACACGTTGAATATTGGTTTCCAAAGCGTCAATCGATTGAGGTTTATCCACATAAACCAATGACTTCACGTATCCCCACAAAAAGTAATCGAGTGGCGTCAAATCGCACGAACGCGGAGGCCAATTCACCGGACCATTTCTCGAAATAATGTTGTCGTTGAAAGTTTCTTTCAATAAGTCGATTGTTTCACGTGCTGTATGGCAAGTGGCACCATCTTGTTGAAACCACATTTCATTCATATCCATATCTTCAAGATTTGACAACAAAAACTCATTTAACATGGTTCTGTATCGATTTCCATTCACGGTAACGCGTCGTCCTTCCTCATTTTTAAAGAAATATGGACCGATGATCCCACCAGCCCATAGACCGCACCAAACAGTACATTTATCAGGATGCATTGGTAATTCTAGAACGGCGTGTGGATTATCTTTGCTCCAAATGCGACAATTTTGTTTGTTGACGTATCCATTTAACCAAAAATGCGCCTCATCACTGAAGAGAATTTTACGGTAAAAAAATGGATCTTCGTTCAATTGATTTAACGACCAATCACTGAATTCACGGCGCAAACGATGGTCGTGTGGCTTTAATTCTTGCACCAATTGAATTTTGTATGGCACCAAACCCAAATCTTTACGTAAAATTTTCCATAAAGTCGATGGACAAAGTCCAATTTGCTGAGCACGACGACGAATCGATAAATTGTCGTTTTCTTCGACACTGGCCTCAACGACAGCAATATTTTCTTCTGTACGAACTCTTCTCATTCTTGTCGGTGGCTTGGCATCCAAAAGAGTGAATGTAGACCGAAATTTGGTAATTACGTTCTTTATGGTGGTCTCTGACGGACGATTATGTGCACCATAAAATTCACGAAGTGCTCTATAAACATTTTTAATTGAACACTGATTTTGAAAATAAATTTCCACGATTTGAAAACGTTGTTCTGGAGTTAACCTATTCATAATGATTTGCCAAACAATACTGAGTAGAAATGCCACTTTGAGCTGTCAAAACAACTGTCATAAAATAAAACGACATCTATCGGAAAAACAAACCTCCTAAAAAAACACCCTTTATAAATTTTAAACATGCTTTCGTCAGAAAATAAAACGATTAGAGGCATTTTTGGCTGGATTGGTTTTTACTATCCTTACAATTGCCCTTTCGGTACGACAATTTACCTTCCGAGGGCGGCCAGTTTGTAGTTTCCGTGTTGTATTTTCACGTTTTTTGAAATTATTAACAACCCTTTAGATTGTAGGATGCGTTCTCTTAACGATTGCTCCAATTTCCCTATATGATTTGCCTTCTTCAAATAATTTCACTATCACATCTCGTAATTCTACTGACGTTTTTCGTTTTATGAAAGGCATTTTGTTAACACATTCAAAATTTGAAAAATCGACAAAACTGTTGTCTCACGTAGATCAATTTAATACAACTAATTGATGACTAGAAATTTTAGAACTCCATTTTAGTAAAGATCATTAAAATGAAAAAAAAAAATGATATGTAACGGGGTGTACGCAAATTTGTGTGACCTTGTATTATAGAAAAACGTGAATTATTTATTGAAGTAAATATTTTTTTTAAACAAACACAGTCTTTCTTATTATTTATGCCTAAGTAAACTCAATATACAGAATTCGTTAATTATTTCTTGGTCTTAATACAAAATCCGTTCGATTTTTCTAATGACAAAGTTATACTGTAATCTTGTTGCCGTTTTTACACAAGTTTGTGGCCGTTTTGCCAAATCGTTAGGATGTTTTAATTGTTTCGCTCTAGCTGCTAAATTGCCATATCGATGATGATTTAATAAAAAAAACTGTGGATATCACGGTTACCATGCACCATAGGTGTGAGTTTATTACGTATGGAAGACGAAAACATAAATAAATTATACGAGACGGCTGACAGGATTTGATACAAATCCATAAACAAACTTAAAACTAGTTTCGACCAGTTCCAAACATACAACACCAACCGACAAAATGTTCGCAGATCTAGATGTCGTTCTAGAAATTTTCCACGGTTGAATTCTCAATCATGTACCATTATAGATTCGGAGAGGAGGCACAGAAATATGGCAATCCGGATTGGACATTTAGACGAGCGGATTCAAATAAAAAAACTAAGTACTTCCAACATCGCAACCTTCTCATCCGGACTACACAACTTAACAAAGGCAACAAATGTACTATCTACGGATGTAGACAACCTAAAGGCGACGCAATTGTTCACCACGCTCGCGTTAAGTACTGCCTTGGACCTAATTAATTATCAAAACATTCAAAGGGAACTACTAAATATTGTTGTTGATACGCATCAAGGGAAGATAAATCCACTCATTCTAACCAGGGAACAACTTGAGCAACAGCTGAACCTGATACATCAAAACAGTCCAAGGTCATTAGCCATTCCCGGAAGTAAGATGGATAATGAAATTGCTAACTTGTTTAAGTTTATGACTCCGAAGTCGCGCGTAACACATCAAATTTACTGCTCGAATTGAGGGTTCCACTTGTCAATGAGCAAAGGTATCAAGTGTATAAGGTGTTTCCACTACCAACTAAAATTGAAGACGAGTATGTTTACATCAAACCATCAACAGAATTTTTAGCAATTAATGATCATAAGGACAAATTCTACCCAATGACGGAAACAAATGTCACAATATTGAAGAACATGAATATTGGTGTGCAAATCAACATACCATTTATACCGCCAAAACAAAGGTTTTCGAGTGCGAACTAAGCATACTAGAACGTTCATCGAACCTTTCGTTATGCAAAATACAAAGGACAAAAACTCCTTTAAAATGGCGAAAATTACACGAGCCAAATTCCTGGATTTACTTCATGGAAGAAGTAGAAACCATGGGTATCATTTGCGGAACAAATGTGACAACGATTCAAATCAAGGGGACTGGAGTTTTAAGACTATAATCGCGATGCTTTATCAAACATCAAGGAATTATTCGGGCTGGATTCCACACGTCAGTTAGCACATTAAATAACTCAATTTTACCATCCATGAACATCTCAGAGCAATTGTTAGAAGTTCACCAGTCCAATCCATTGCGAATATCTCAGGATCTTCAATCAATGAGAGATGACAGCCAGAAGTGGGATGAAATACAGCAATCAATCGACCAACTAAAAGCAAGGGAAATATTGCCGCCCACGCAAGTTACTCAGCATGACGTACATCAATACATTGTATTTTATGGAAGTATCGTGATTATAATTGTCTTAGTAGCCATATACATGATAAGGTGCCAGAAGAAATCTACAAATCCAGTTGAACAACCAACGCCATTACATTGACCGTCGTTACACTCAGCTTTTTGCCATTCTGCCAAAGTCGGGAGTATGTTTAAACATAGTAAACATAGTTTGTGAATAAGGAAATAATAGATCTTATTTCTATAACACCTAAACCACGACAATTGTAAACCCAATTTTGTGGGAATTATCATAAGTGCTGAACAAGCGCATTTAATTTTATAATTTGTTAGTGTAAACAACCATGTAATTTTGTATATAAAACTAATAATTGAAATACATAGGTTAGATTTTTACAACCAGTCAAAGTCTCTAGATTAAAGATTAGTGATCAAGCTCTGACCTACGGGAAGATCATTAATTACCAAAATAAGGTTTAATACACACATCTACTTGAACCATATTTAACCCACATCTAAGTTGAATATTCAGAGCGCAAATACGGCAGTACATCTATAGGCCGGAAACAAACATTGGTAGAGTAAAGGCAGCAAAATCGTTCGCCAATAAAAACTTATGGTGCGAAACTACGACTCTTAAAAGTGGGTCACCAGGGAAGAGGCAGCATTTTGAAAAGTATATAGAATTTACGAAAAAATTTAATTAAATTTCAGACAAAATTAGATCAGATTATTGTTTAAATTTTGTCGGAAATTACGAGTTTTGATAAAAAAAAAACTTTGATTCACCAAAATTCGGCATCTCTACAGTTCTGGCGGATTGACTATTCGAACTAAAACTTCATACTTCAACTTTTACCTTTATATAGAAGATCGTTGCCAAATTTCGTGGAAATATGTGTACTGGAAGCTCAATTTATTCAATGATGTTGAAAAGTTTAGCATTACGCATAATCAATAAAGAATTAAAAGATTTAAATAAATTTAAGGATTAAATTTTCAACCAACAAGGATTAACCTTATACAAAAAACCCGGTAAGTTTCGGGTGTTGGCCACAAAATATTCACCCATCCACTTTTACCTTTTTTAGTTAATTTTACTTTATGATTGAATGACATGATCGAGTTTCTGCGAACGAGTATGAGCAAGTAATTGAACTAAATGTCCCGAGTTTTTGAAATTAATGAATGTGGTTGTACTGGCCATGATTTTTATTAGTTACAAAGTAGGCATGGCTAGACACATCTTATTTTGTTCGTGTAATAATATAGGCATAAACAGAGCCAGAGAAACAGTGACAAAATACAACGCCTGTAAAATTAAAATACACATAAACCATAGGATGCTACCGCAGCCAATGTCGCTGGCGACGACGACATTGTCGCTAAATTGTTTTTAGAATCTATTCTAGTTTTGTCGTCGGCGCTGCAGTACTACCAATATAAGTCTCAGATTATTATGTTGGTAAACATTTTTTAGAACTGTTTTTAAATGAATTTCTGAAAATCTGAAAGTTGTACACAATGTTTTAATTAAAAAAATTAAATAGAGTCGACACAAATATAAATGAACTATTTTAGGGTTAATTTGTTCTTATTTTTCTTGTTTCGTCGCTTCAACGCTGGCGCGCTTGTTGTGTTTACCAAAGCGACATCGCCAGCAGACAAATGTATTTTGTCGATGTATCTTCTCGCTCTATCTCTGGTTCTGTTTATACCTTATGTTTTATTATAAAAAAAATCTAATATTTTTAAACCCGTTGTTATTGAGATCTAAGATAAGAATACGAATTACGCGTTGAAGTGATTTTCACTAAAATAAAAAAAATATCCAAAACTGCTAAATTGCGTTTTAGTTTTATAATTTTCTACAAAATATATTTGATTAAATTTCGTTTTATATAGGCTCACTCAGGCTAAAAATAAAATATTTTATCTCTTTGAAATAGCAAGTCATTAGATTTTCCATATTATAGAATATAAATAAAAATTGGCTTTTAATTTAAAACAGTTAATCAATATGAAAACACGTAAACAAGTCACTATGTATAATATGACTTGTTACTAAAATAAATGGGATATCTGATATGCTCTATTTCCTGTTAACAAATTTACGCCCTCGCTTAACAACAATTCACATATGGATTGTGTTTGAACTGTAGCGCACTACACAAGCAATATTTTAATTTCAAAGATTTTCCAACCCACGTCAAATTAAACAAGAATCGTATTTATATGTAACAAAAATAGGTTACATAGAAGAGGAAACTACATATTGTTGTTGTATTTTCATTTCCAACAGATCGACTATTATAATAGCATTACAATAGTACCTATCGCAAAAAAGTTTTTTTTTCTATCATCCGAGTTCAAAATTCTATTAGAACAGAATCCTTTTTTGTTATTTATGTTCAGAAAACTATATTTTTTATGTATTTGTGCTTCTATTTATCTTTGATTTATTCAATAACAAGAAAAGTAGCAACAACAGTACCTACATACGTATTATGTAAGTCTATCGAGAATCTGCTAAGACGAACGAGTAGAATACGTACTGTATCTCTGTTTTTCTCAAAACAAATTTTTCCAAATGAATAATTTTATTGAATAAATTTATTTATTTTCTATCTACTCGTACATACTTACAGGAGAAGATACTCCGTATGTCGGTTCGTCCTGATTCCGTTATGTATTTTTTATTTATTTATGAAAAAAATATTAGACAAAAATTACTTTGACTATATGCTGTATTGAAAATTATTTACATTTACTTTGTTTTTTTCGGAAGCCAGAAAATTTGTCTTACAATTTAATTTTTATGCGCTTGGAAGAACCTACATGCACTATACAACATGTATTGGATTTGAAATATGTTCGAGTTTCGGATAATGTTTAAAAAATTTACATGGTAATGTTATGGTACGAGGCTAAAAGGTTAACAAATATTGACGTTTCGAATGGATTTACTATCCGGTACAATAATCGTTAAGATTGAGAAAATCTCCCCGTATGTTCATGTACCTTCTAAGTATTGAACAAGGTAAAATATGTTTTAGATGTACGGTATATTACCCTGTATTATATCGTAACATAATAATAAAAATTAATTAATTTTCGATATTCCTGTATTTTGTAATCGAAACTCTCTTGAGTAATCCTTATTTTATATCTTGATCATTAATAAGTTACAATATATAAGTATCTATATATTTTATATTCCTTATATTACATGATAAGAATGAGCCTTTAAATTAATTATTATAAATATTTTATTTAGTTATTTTCTCCATTATGACCTGTTTGTGGAGCGATATTTTATGTATTATGTAATTTGAATACATGTTTATTTTTATCAGATACAAGATTAAGTTTTAGGTACTTTTGCATTTTGGCCTTTTTTTCATCTATCATTGATTTTATCAGCGTGTTTATGTAGTGATGATTTGCTTTCTCTATAAACTAAGCTGGTTCGAGTACGCAACAACCCAACAATGGTAAATTTGGCGACGGTAAATTTGTAGTACACTGTGCTTTTGATAAGTCGAGTACCAAAAATCCTTTAACATTTTATATTCAAAAAGGACTGATTTTTTGATAAATGGAATTCTACTTTGAAAGCTGAGTGATACCGAAACCTCAAATATTCCTGTACTAAAGAAGCAAATTTCAAAGAAAATTCCATTTAACTTGATTGGGCTTATCTAAAAATTGCATTTTACATTTTGCTTAATAAATACTATTTGCATACTGTATAAGATAGCGGAAATTTAAGAGCGGAAAATAAGAGATTACGCTACTTACCACAAGCGGCAGCACTATTACAACAGATAATTCCTTTTATTATATAATTACCAGCGGAAATTTTTTATTCATTTTATATCTATTTTTTCACTGGAGTACGGGATCGACAGCCTCCACGAAGTGTTCATAAATGGATACGGGCGTATTCTGGACAATGTTCTGTAGAACGAACAGTTGTGGTACCCAATTCCTTCGTATTATGCAATGGTACAAACAAAAGGAAATAATACTAATAATAATATTGGTAAATCCACTCTCTGTGGAGACTGGTCCTATGGATTCTGGGGAGGACCATCTATTGCATTATCAGGGAACATCAAATCCGTTCCAGAGACGATCACATTTGCAAAGATAACCGATAAAGAAAAATAGAAGCAACTCGGTAGCTGACCAAGCCGATACTTTTTCTATCGCTTTACCTAGACAAACATTACACGAAATAAGTAAAACAACTATAGACCTACAAAAAGAGAATATGAATCTCTTGGCGAGGCTAGAGCATATAGAGCAATTATTTGCCAAGCTAAGCGAAGAAATTGAGTATCTAAAGCATGAAAATGCAAATCTAAAAATCGGGATTCAAAAGAAGATTGCGATATCGGAAGCATTGAACCAGACAAACTCATCTATTCCACCGATGAAGATGAATTACAAAGAGAGACGGACTGGATCCTAAAGAAAAAAAACAGTCTGGGAAGAGTAAGAAAAAATAAGCTGAATCGTCACCTAAGGCTGAGCATTTAGATGGTAGGGGCCAATCTATTCCAAATTCAAAAGATGTTCTACCCAAAGCTAATCAACTAAAAGGTAGTAAATCTACCAAGAACATTACACCAAATTTGGTGCAACCGAAAGAAAAATCACCCCTACCAATAAATATTGTGGGTACGTTTGGAAAATTAATACTCTGGACTCATATACTTATAGAACCTTATCTATGAAATTGAATGCTGAAAAGTATCAGTGGTTCACTAACGAGAACAAACAGGCCCGACCTATAAAAGTCATGGCAAGAGGTTTGCATCACACTTGCTCAAGCAAAGAAATAATGGAAGACTTACAAAATAAAGGTTTTAAAATTCTAGATGCTGTGATAAAAAAGAGAGAACAGAAATCCAGGAAGGAAACCAAATTATCAGTAAAAAGGGACTCCCTCTTTTTATGCTAGTATTTGACAACAAAGAGAATGTTCAAAACATTTATGGAATAAAAGGAATCCTTCACATGAAGGTAAAAATCGAACCAATGAGGAGAACCACAACACGCATACCCCAATGCAAGAAATGTCCGGCATTTAATCACACCCAAAGATATTACGGCCGGGATCCAAGATGTGTAAAATGCTAAGGCCGGGAGAGATGTGCCAGCCAAGTGTACAAATTATAAGGACCAACATCCGGCTATTTATCGAGGCTGTGAGGTTGCTAAACAACTACACAAATTAAGAGATAAAACAAGAAATCAATCGCAAAATCACAAAAATCGAAGGGTTTAAATATCAAATCAGATGGATCAAAACCCACAACCAAGCAACACAGGGCAAAGAAGTTCATTTGCCCGGATATACAGAAAGGTTTGGGTTCAACCAAACATTATGAACAGCATTGCAGCTATTACAAAGCGGCTAGATGACCAAAGTAATCTGAACAACATGATACTTGATCAGTTGAAGAAAATGCAACTCTCTCAACGCAATCCAACAAAAAATGTTAAGTAAGAACACAACTTTCAAAATAGCAATCTGGAATGTGAATGGTATTACGCAACATATTCCAGAAATATTTTTAAATTCAGAAAAAATCGACATTTTCTTAATATCTGAAAGCCATCTAGTGAAATATTCGTTTGTTAAAATACGGGGTTACAACTTATGTCACTCAATCCATCCAGCGGAAACAGCAAGAGGTGGTTCGGCATTACTAATAAAAGAAAATATAAAACACCATCTAGAATCAAATATCGAAGAAGAAACAATGCAATTCATAAACTACCATAAACTATTTAAATCACTTGGACGTGAGGTGACTTTAATGCGAAAAACACCTATTGGGGATTTAGACTTTCGACGTCAAAAGGTAAGGAATTGCTTCATGCAGGGCAAACATAATGGGCCAGTGAAGGGTCGAAGATACCTGACCTAATAGACTTTTATGTAGCAAGAAGTATATCACAGAACTACATTCACATTGAAGTCAGTAATTTTCTAGTATCAAATCATTCCTCGGTTACCATGACAGCCAGTGAAATGGTAATTCAAAGGGAGAGTGCACCCAGATTAACAAATTCAAAAACAAACTGTGATCCCTTTCGTGAAGTAATAGAAGAAAAAATCAATCTTCAGATACAGATTAGAAATTCTCATCAGTTGGAAGATGAATTAAAACAACTCAATAAAACAATTCACTTTGCTGCTTTGGCAAGTACCCTATTATAAAAAATAAGAAGAAGCTTAACATATCCTACCCAATGGAAGTTAGAGAGTTGGTAAGACTAAAACGACGGGCACGTAGAACCTGGCAAATAACTAGAACACCGGAGAACAAAACAATTCTTAACAATTTAGGTAACAGTCTCAAATCTCTTCTTAAAAAAAGTTAAAAATGTATCTATCAACAGATATCTAGTTAGCCTAACCGATGGAAAAAATTCTGATTATTCTCTGTGGGAGGCGACGAAGGGACTCAAAAGACCTAAAATGCAAGTGCCTCCACTTAAAAAGGAGGATGGAACCTAGACAAGAGTTCCTAAAGAGAAGACGGATCTTTTTGCGGAGTATCTCGAGGATACCTTCCAACCACTACCAAGGCAAACGGCCAATGAAAAAATAATGTCAATCTTTTGGATTGATGATAGAGATGATTTTGATATACACCCAGTAACTCTCAAAGAATTAAAAAAAGTGAAACGCAACATGAATGTTAAAAAAGACCCTGGATATGACTAAAGGTAAAGGATTTCGTAAGCTATTACACATAATCAATGCAAGCTTTCGGTTAAAATATGTTCCGTTGCAATGGAAAGTAGCAGAAGTAATCATGATAGCAAAACCTGATAAACCACCGAACGATAAAAAATCATACAGGCCAATGTCATTGCTGCCAATTATGTCAAAACTCTTTGAAAAATTATGACTAAAAAGACTTAAACTGACAACTAGTGGACCGACAACCGAGGACCGACAACTAATTCCTCCACATTAATTTAGATTCAGGGAAAATAACTCCACAATTGAACAGGTGCATAGAATCGCCAACATTATAGAAAGAACGTTAGCACGCAAAAAAGTATGCTCCAGCATATTTCTTGACGTCGCCCAAGCATTCGATAAAGTCTGGCACAGAGACTGGAATTCAAGCTGCATAGAGATTTGCCGCGACAATTCTATGCCATACTAACATCTTATTTATCCAATAGACATTTTCGTGTGAAATATGAGGATAAATACTCCGAAATAAAAAAATCTCTGCCGGTGTCCCACATGGGAGTGTCTTAGGACCAATTCTGTATTTACTATATTCAAGGGATATTCCAACAACAGATGGAGGAACCATAGCCACCTTTGCAGATGACACAGCAATCATGGCCATTGGAAGTAATGTCAGAAGATTACCAATGCGGTTTGTAACTGGATTAAGCGCTGGAGAATCAAGCTTAATGAGACGAAATCCACGCTTATTAACTTTACATATCAAAAGGCTTCCCATCTACCGATAGAAATTAACTCACGACCGGTGCCATATGCAAACAAAGCTAAATATCTTGGCATGACACTCGATGCCAAGCTCAAGTGAAGAGAGCATGTCAAAAAAAAGAAGAACTTAATATTAAGTTCAGAAAAATGTATTGGCTCATAGGTAGATGCTCTGAGCTTACAATATACAACAAGCTGCTGCTATATCGGCCAATACTGAAGCCGATATGGACCTACGGTATTCAACTCTGGGGATGTACTAAGCAAATAAACGCCAAAATGATACAGGCGTTTCAAAATAAGGTTCTCCGTAGCATCGTAAATGCTCCGTGGTACACAAGAAATGAAGACCTTCACAGGGGCTTACAGTATGTATACAAGGGTGTATGTATACATGGGTGGGCCAAATAATTTTTTTTTAAATGCAATAAAACAAAAAGTTCTCAATATTTTTTACAATAATTTTTTCATTGTAAAGAACAATCCTCCCGATTAATTATGGAATACTATTTCATTCATATGACTGCCTCGGTTGGCCTTGACGTACCCCATACGGTCGGTCCAATTTTTGAGCACATTTTCGATGGTATGCGGCATTATGTCTTCAATGGCAATGAGAATATTGTTCTTGACGGGACCCCAAAGATAATAGTCCAACGGCGTCAAATCACAGTTCCGAGGCGGCCAAATCACATCAGCATTTCGGCTGATAATTCGATCTTCGAAGACAGTGTTCAAAAGATCAATTGAAACGTGTGATGTGTGGCACGGAGCGCCGTCTTGTTGAAACCAAATGTTGCCTATGTCCTCCTCTTCAAGTGCCGGAAACAAAAAATTGTTTATCATGGCCTCGTAGCGCTCACCATTGACAGTAACGGCGGCTCCTTGCTCATTTTTAAAGAAAAATGGCCCAATGATGCCACCGGACCAAAATCCGCACCAAACAGTCACTCGTTGAGGATGCATCGGCTTCTCTACGATCACGCGCGGGTACTCCGTGCCCCAAATGCGACAATTCTGCTTGTTTACCGAGCCGCCAAGATGGAAATGCGCCTCATCCGAAAAGATGATTTGTTTGCCAAAATCGGCATCTTCTTCAAGTCGATCGCAAACCCACTCAGCGAGCCGAATACACAACCATTTTCGTTCAGCGGGATGATAAAACTAACTTTCTATCAAATCAGAAGTGACATAACCCTTACCATACTCAAAAAAACCGCTAGTTCAAAAAAAATATTTAGCCCTGGCGAGTTTTCAAAAAAACGGAAAATCATTTAAAATGACATCACATGCTACGGAGGAATCTCCTTAAATTGTTTAAATTTGTAATAAGCCACAATTTTAAATCCACATTAGCACGGCACATAACAGTAAACCAGTATGGAGGAAATAATTAAGGAGTTAAAAACAACATCAAGTTGATGTAGCTTACACAGATTTAAGTAAAGCAATTATTTAAATGAAGAAGTTAAAAGATAAGATAAATAGCCCCTACATGACTACAAAGTATCGTCCGATGATGGCCGATACTACAGAAAGTTTCGACATGGAGTGAAGAAAGCCATTTAAAATTGAACATTATAATTAGAACATGGCTACGCAAAACAATCGTTTGGTTCAAAAAGTTATATTCCTTAATAAAGATTTGGCCACATTTAACTGTTGAAATAATTTTCTAAATAATTCGTTTTTGCAATTCCAAGAAACTGGGATATTCCAAATAATTATAAGTAAAAACAAACACGATTCTAAAATATAATAGACCACTAGGCCTGACTACACGACATTCTCTAGGAAAAAACGTCACCCGTATTATTTACGAAGGCCACGTTTCTTGGACTTTAAGGTCGAATCACATGTATCATGACTTATTTAAGGTTTTGAATCCTAGAATTAATATCGTTCATACAAGGAGCGAACTCTTAATCATCACGTGAAGTATGTAACCTCATGGCTTGTCCTGTTATCCACCATTAAACAGCAACCGTGTTACAAAAAAAACTACAAAGTGTGATTATACCAAAACGAATTGAAAATCTTAATCAAACTATAAAATACATAAAAAAGGCATCGATGATCCCCTCATTAGAGCCGAATCTCTTTCCGCCGAGCCATTTATTCAAGTTCTGAACCAGGAAATAGTTGCAGGGGCTAAGTCTGGAAAACATGGCGGATGTGGAAGCAATTCAGAGCATAATTTATGGATTTTGGCCATGACAACTACACCCGTGCATTGTCTTGATGGAAAAGAACTTTTTTCTACGCCAAATGCGATCGTTTTCTTTCAAAACGTCGATGAAACAGTCCAATAAGTTGCAGTAATATTCGCCGTTGACTGTTCTCCCCTTTTGAAGATAATTGGTGTGGATTATGCCGCGTGCATCCCACAAAAATGTGGCCCTGACCATGTTGACCGACAAAACCACCTTAGCCTTCTTAGCGCAGATTCGCCAGTAGAAATCTTCTGTTTAGACTGTTCTTTGGTCCCCGCTGTATAGTGATGGATCCATGTTTCATCCACAGTTATGAAACGACGCAAAAACTACGTTTTAGTTCGCTTCAACATCGCCAAACCTGCCTCTAAAGTTGTCACACGTGTGCGTTTTCGGTCGATTGTAAGCAATTACGGCACCCAACGGATTTTATCAACCATTTTTGGTGTGGTGACTTCATTTGGGCGTGCTAATCGTTCGGCATCAATTGTGCTTGTACGATCACAACGAAAATCAGTAAACCACTTGTGAATCATTTTAATCGATGTTGAAGAGTCCCCATAATATTTAACAAGCTTTGTTTTGATTTGCGTAATGGTTTTCCCACGCAAAAAATAATTTTTACTTAACACACGAAATTCAGTTTTTTCAATGTTTGCCAAAAACAATGGTTTGTTTGTTTTCAATCGCTGTCAAAACTGAACTAAATGACAGATCTGTCTGAAAATTTTAATTTGGTCTAGTGACAGCTGGTATTGACACGTGACATGATTTGCGATTGTTGCGCCCTCTGTTGCAAGTTTACCAGACTTCTCATTACGCCCTTGTATGTTCAAAAGTCGGTCAGAATGAAAAAAAAATGGTTAAGTATGGAAATGAAGGTAAGTATTGTATATAAAATTGTCATGAATGATTTAAGGGAAAATAAAACAGCGAGGAAATTACCGGCAAGTATAGAGTTTAGGTAGATATATAATTGAAGCAACTTGCAGCGGCAATATTGTAAGACTATACATTTAGATATTTCGTTACAGGTCGCAACCCCATCTTGATTTATTAGTCAACCATTATTGTTGTTGAAAATGAAAGTTGGTCCTATGTCATTTGTCAACATCAACATGTTTGATGATTTTTTCCAATAAAACCAGTGCCATTGACTCAATTTCATTTCATTTCATTTTTCGAATGTCGTTCTTAAGATCCCGAGTTATTTGTGGCCCATTGCTATACATTTTGCTTTGATTCTGGTGGCCAATTGGCATCAGGATTTCATGAAACTATGCGAATATCGAACTTGGTTACCAATAAATCGAGTCTGTCGCGATTTGTGCGTCCTGTTGAAACCAAGGATCAGCTAAATCAATTTCATCCTATTTTGGCCACAAAAATCCAGATAACATGCCACGATGGCGCTCTTTAAGAGAGGCTTGGCTTTTCACAAACATTTTTATTTACAGCTGTCAGCTGTTACTGTTTCACGGGTACGAACTGGTCGATGGTGTTCTTATACTCTATGACAAAATAGTAATTTACGAAATGTTTTTTTTTCTACAGCACGACCAAAAATGCGTTATTGTGTTTAAACGAACACAAGTCTTAAAATGGGGGTTTTAAATTTTCATTTTTCAATAATTTTCGGGTTACCACCGCACAATAAACATTTTTTGATGTTAAAAAAACAACAGATGGAACACCTTTCATTAAGGTGGTTTATTTTCTATTTTCCTTTTAAAATGTAATTTTAAGGAACACTCGATTTTATCGTGAATAATCGTTAATTTAACAATACTATAGACCCAGTGTTTTTATTATTTTATGAACCAGCTCAAAGCTTTAATTTATTTAATCATTCGCTGCAATAACAATTTAAGGCGAATGGCTTTATACTCCTCGGAACGATTGAAGTCGTCTAATTGAAGCGTAACCATGACTGCTTTATTGAGCATACTGGCATTCCTCGTACTAGAATGTCATAGGGGATGGTTGTCGCATTATCCCTGATTGCTATTCGCCCGCATGGATGAGTTTCTTGAGAGAGACTAAAATAGGATCATCGAAAAAAATTGTTTCTAACTTTTAATGTTGTTTAAACGTAATTCGATGTATTTGATTCATGAGCTTGTTTCAAACATATCCAGAACTTTTTGCTGCCATCTCGATTACTGAAGGTTTTTCATTCTAGGGATAAGAAAGTTTCTTGAAGAGAAGAGAGAATGGAATATGGAACAAATAACGAAGTACAACCGCACGGGTTTAAAATTCATTACAATAAGCTGTAATTAGTCGAAAATATTCCAAGATCCAAAAATTGTGGCCCTTCTCGAATTAGTTATGGTTTAAGTGGAAGATGCAATTTAACCTACAAAAAACGTTGTAAAAAATTGTTCGTTCACGTGCGAGTTACCTACTCGAGAGTCAATGACAGTAACTTTTCGGAAGAACTCTTATGGTTACCCAATATCATCGCACTATTTATTAAAGTAACCTTGGCATCGGATTTTAAAAAATTGGGTTGACTTTCTTTACGTGATTATCCGATACAAAAATCCAATATTCTTCTTCTTTCTATTGGGTGTGTAAATATGACTCCGCTCTTTCCCAATAGGTGTCGATACTAGTGCTGCTTACGTGTACGATACATGGGCAATACTGATATTCTATAGTACTTGATGTCAGCTGTTGAACGCAGTATGCGACATTTGGTTGAAGTGTAAACAGCAAGTATTTTTAACTAATATCGAATTTTATTCCAAATAAACATTATAAGTGCCCAAAACAAAAGTACAGCGGAAATTTATCGTTTGCTTGTGGAAATTTACGGTGAGCAGATCCATCGAATAGAACGTGCAAATAATGGTTTCATACGATACAATTTAATAATCGAGGATCATAATCAACTGCGCGTTAGCGCGCGACACTCATAAATTGGCCGTAGTTGAAGTTGATATCTAGATTTCACCGTTTGAAAATGTCAAAAAGAAAAAAAAATATGTATATATATATATATATATATATATATATATATATATATATATATATATATATATATATATATATATATATATATATCTTGGGTGAAGCCTCTTGAAGCTGGTCTATCGCAACCAAGGCGAGATATTCATTGCAATAAGGTTAGGTTCTGTATCTAGTGGGATCAGAGAGGTGTGGTATATTATGGTGGAATCAAGTGAAACTATCAATCGCGATGTCTACTGACGACAACTAAAACGTTTTAAGCGAACTATAGAGGACAAACGACTAGAATGGGTGAATAGACACAACTAAGTAATTTTTCAGCACGACAAGGCGAAACCACATGTTGCAAACGTAATGAAAAATTATTTAAAAGGACAGGACTGGGAAGTTCCACCCCACCCGCCTTGTTTACCAGACATAGCTCCTTCAGATTACTACTTATTCCGGTCGATGCAGCCGTCTCTTTTTAAACAGCGGTTCAGTTCTCGCGCAGAGATCGAAAATTGGCCTTTTGCTTGGACTGCCTCCAACTAACAGGATTTCTTCAAAGAGGAAATCCATAAATTTCCTGAAAGATGGGGGGACCTTGGAACATAGTTTCAATAAATAATTCTTTCATTTTCTAAACAAGCAAATGTATTTTATTTTAATAAAAAATGGCGAAGTCATATTCATACACCCAATATTTGAAGGTATAAATAGTAAAATTTCATTGTTTTGTTATCACCCGAATCTTCTGTAGTGTTGATAAATATTGTACAGGTATGTAGTCATCATACATTCGTTTCTCGAGACAACACAGAAACATCAATATTCATTATTCTGCTCTTTGTACCATAACAAAGTCGTGTATTGTCTGGTTAGAAATGTATTTTGATGCTTCCACTTATATATTTTTGTTTTCTCGTTGGTACGAAATGAAAGCTTACATTGTTGCTGTTTATACAACTTTTGATATGTATACCTATCTACAAAAAATTAAAGCTTTCTTGAACACCCATTTTTTGATAAATTATTTAAAAAATTTAAAATTTTTAAATCATCCGTTTTATACGTCTCTCTTCAAATATCAGAAGATGCATGCAAACGTAGAAGGAAATTTTAAAATATTTAATAAGTTCAAGAAGCCTTAAAATCTTCCAACGATATTTTAACTACTTTAAAAAATAATATAGAGCTTAATGATTCAATTTTTTTAGAAATATGGTACAGGGTGCCTCAAAATTATGAGCTTTCTTTTCTGTAGAATTTATGTTTATAAATATATCTTTATACATAAAATATATTGTAATATTTTTATGTAAAAGATAACAAATTTTGTCATCTTAGTTTGATGTCATTTTTGGTTAGAATTTATTCGAAACAAAGTAGCTGTCATGTCACATCTAAATAAGAAAACCAGCGTAGCATTATTGTGTTTTATCCTGATTTATATAGATAAAAATGGAGGAATACCTACTCCATTATGTAGATATATCGTTTATCCATTTAACCCTTTTCGTTTTAAAGTTCTTTTATTAACAAAAATATTAAATATCTTTACGTTACACATGCTATATACATATAAATTGGTTATTTATCATACAAAATAAAATGTTACTTGAAACTGACAATATTCGTGCACACACACACATACCCTGTGCAAAAACTGAACACACATATGGATGACATAAATATATTTATTCCCAAATCGACATAGCTATCTCGAATATTTTTGTTTTGTTCCGTAAGTTGGATATTTTTGTTTTGTAATGTTAAAAATATCAGAAATTTATTTATTAACGACATAAAAATATTATCTTGTGCGCCCTCCCCACACAACCCTTTTGCAATGAGTCTTCCTCGTATTCTGTAAATTTTTGAACTGTTTTGAATATAATATCTATGTATGTATGTATGTAGTGCGAAACAACATTCTGTTATAATAAATCAATGGAACTGATTTGTTATTCTTCGATTTCGCGCTTAGAAACAATTTGTCACATCAAATATTGTGAAATATTAAAAATATTACAGAATACAACAGAGAAATGGCACAATGCTCTTCAATTCAGAATGTGAATATGTCAAATTAATAATATTTCTGAAAAACTTGTAGTTATAAATAACAAATATGTTTCTTGGTAACATGCTAATGTTTAACAAAATGAGTTAACTAGGACTACTCACTGAAGTAGTACGAGCCTGGGACGGTATCATGAATGCCGTTCGAAAATTGTAATTCGAATTCAAATTTTATATGGAAAAACAACAACAATTCCACCGGTTTTATTACTTAAAGAGAAGTCTATTTGTGAGTGAAGAGAAGAAATCAAATTTTGATTTAACGTTTAAAAAAATTCTTCATTGACGAGGGTCGTCGATTTAGACAACCTATTAATAGGGGTGTTTCCTCCATAGTTTGTAGAATAGTGTATTAGTACTAAAACATGATTTCGAAATGTCCTGCATGGAACATAAATTTATATGTTTTCCAAATTGTATGCTGAAACAATGTGACAAAGCAAAACGTTACCAACAAACTCCGCGCCCAAAAATCGTCTATTTTCAAGCGTACATATTTTTTAATCCGTGCATCTTGTTGCGTACGGGGGTAACCGAGCTACATTTTAGGACCAAAATTTGGTCATAATCCCAGTCATTTTTCTTTAACAAAAAAATCAGAAACGTCTTTTGAATGTTTTCAACTCCTTCTATGTGCACAGCATAGTATGGATTCCAGAACATTACATGGTATTCCAGTTCAGATCGAACGCAAGCCCAACAGAGTAAATATAATGTTTGGATATTTTTAAATTCACAATACACTTTTCAATATGCCTATTGAAACTGACGTTCAAAAAACTTATAAATTGAATTGATTACTGTGAAGTTGATCAATATTTATGGCATGCTGTTTGTATTTTTCTGTGAAACAATTTACGGCATTGTTCAACCGATAAAATTTTTATTGTTACAATATACCATTTCATAAGTCTAAATCTTCCGTTTGGTGTTCATAAACCCACCTTAGTTTACCCACTGAGCTGTCTTCAGAAAGTTTAGCAAAAGCATTTGGAATGCTAAAAGCATGGTTAGAAATCAAATTAATTAATTAATATGTTAGGATTTCTAAATCTATTACATATTTTTATAATTTGATTGGTAATCCGAGATTCCACTACTCGGTCAACTATTAAATTCTTGTGAAATCAAATGAAATGCGGGCATACATACTTTATAAGGACCTCATTAGACTTGTGCTTGTTTTTAGAAGCGAAACCTGGACTCTGACATCTAACGACTGTATAATGTTATCTACTTTCGAAAGAAAGTGCTTCCGAACCGTTTATGGTGCAATTAATGTTGTTGAAAACAACTGCCGGATTCGTGCGAACCATGAGGTAAAGCGACTTCTGGGAGACGGCGATATCATTGGTCTCATTAAATCCATCCGAATTAGATGCTGGATCACGTTGCAAGGTTCCCAATAGGCAATAATAACGAATAATTAAAAAAGTGTTCCAGAAACAACTAGCCGGGACGTCATAGAGGAAGGCCGAGACTAGCGTCGAACTAGACCTACGAATAATAGGATGTCGAAATTGAAAGGCGTGAGCAACAGATCGAGAAGGATGGACGATCACTGTGCAGGCGGCAAAATCTTTTCATAGGATATAATAGATGGAGAGAGAGAGAGGGGTTTTGTATATTATGTCAAAAAAGTAACGAAAATTGGTCAATAAAACACCAAATATTTATTATTCATTCAAATTTATTGTATCGCCTTCAAAATAGGCCCCTTGCGAAATAATACACTTCTTCCAAACGAATAATCCAATTATCAAAATATTTTTCAAACGCATTTTCCGCAATCGACTTCAGTTCTCCTCGCAAATTCTCTTTTATGTCTTCTATCGGCTGAAAACGAGTGCCTCGAAGTGGTAATTTGAGGTTTGGAAAGAGAAAAGTCAGCCGGAGCCATATCAGGTGAATACGGTGGTTGTTCGATGATATTTGTTGAGTTTTTGGCTCGCAATGATAACTTTGTGAGATGGTGCGTTACCGTGGTGCAAAATTCATGAGTTTTCTTTCCACAAGCCTGACCTTTTTCAACGAATTTGCACTCTCAAACGCCGCATAACGCCCAGAAAATATTCTTTATTTCCGTCTGGCAAGAATTCCGAGAGCACAATGCCGCGATAATCAAAGAAAGCAAATTACCTTGACGATTTTGACGTGGTTTTTACGGTTTCGGCTCAGTTTGAATTCGTAAACCTGTGTCTTATCACCATTTTTTATATACTTTATGCATGTGAGGTCGGAATTGACTCGTTCTAGCATGTGTTAAGCGACCTTTACGCGATTAAGGTTTTGAAGAAAATTCAGATCTTTCAAATATTACAATGGTACGAATTGATTCGCGAGATACAGAAAGTTCAGTGACTATCTCTATCAGTTAAAGACGTTGATGGCCGACCAGCGAGGCAAATTTTTCTTGTAATCAATCTTCAATATATAGTCTAATTTAAACCAAAATACACTCAGAAAAAATATTACTACCAAATAATATACTTAGTAAAATTAATTTGGTTGTTTTAACACAAAATTATGAGCTAGATAAACCAAATCTCTTGCTTAATTTAGAAATTTGGTATTTTTTTACTTGGTTACTACAAAAAGTGGATGAAATGTGAGTTAGCAGGATGTTGGTACGTAGTTTTGTTTAACTTAACCAAAAAAGATTTTGTTACGCGAACAATATTATTGTTATAACTAACAAAGTATTTTGGTTTATCTTAACACACAATACATAGTAAGAATTTCCAAAAGTTTCTGATTTAGTGATATAATTCACCAAATCGATAAGTTCTTGTTTTGTACTATCGGTACAAAGCAAGTTGAATTTTTGCAGTTTGGTCCTGATGAGTAAACCAACTTTTTATCAGTACGAAACCAAGCTTAGAGACCTAAGGAAGTTTTCATTTTTGTAAGGGTTTGTGTATTTTTACACCAGAACCCTGGGATTAAAATTCGGCGGAGTAAATTATTCTACTTTTTGTGGTAGATATATTGTGAGTAAATGGCCTCTTTGTTTTTCTATGACTAGAAAAGTCGTAAACTTTGTAGTATGGCCATTAAAAATAATATTTTGTCCGAAAAGGCGAAAAAATCTTAAATAAATTAACCGTCATTTTTTGTAATATTTACTAAGAAAATATAAGTAAATAATCAATCATAAGTAAAATAATTTTTCACTTGGTTAATTTTACAAAATAGCTGGGCACTGTTACCACTTTTTTCCAATAAAACAACCAGTTGTTTTGGCTATATTAACTAAGTTAAAAATTAAATAACCACGACTTAGTTATTTAAAATTAAAATTTTATTCAACCAAGATCTTGTTTGTTTTTTAACTAAGAGATTTGGTTGATCGAAAAACACCAAGATTTTGGCAAAATAGACTCAGATTTGTGTTTCTTTTGACCCAAGTTTTTTTCTCTGAGTGTACGTCTACCAAAAAACCATTTAATGCATATTAGTTAATTCGTGACAACAGTCAACAATTTTATTTCAACTTGTACGGCTGTTTTGTGAGTGATTTACACTAAGGTTAATCGTATTTCAAGTTGAGCAGAAATAAAAATGACAAAACATTTGTATAATAATATTTTTATATTTATTTATATTGTTTTTGTACGTAGTTTGTAAGCATTCACTTCTTGCAGTATCCTTCGTAACAAATGAGCTTGAGCTCAACATGGAGGGTATTAGCATGGAGTGGATTTGTTTTTTGAAAAAAAAAAAAACAGAGGTTTTTATGCCTATTGGAAGTATTTTTTTGTTGATGTTCATTTATTATGCTTCCATATGTGCTTTTCCTCTACTAAAATTGTTATTTCAATCTATCAATAAATAAATAAATAAATAAGAAACTATAAGAAACTTTAAGAAAACACTACTGGATAAAATGCCCAGTACGAACATAAAATTACTATGTTGTCCGCAACTGATGATATTAAAAACAGTCATTTGTCCAGGACAAAGTATAGCATTCTATACTTTCAAATAATGTCTGTTATTCTTTCGGATGATTTACTTCATCCTCGTGAATAACAGCCATTATTACTGGTATTTGCCCATCGATAATATAAATACAATTATCCAAAACAGGAATGACAAAACGAAAAACTTACTACAGCTACTATAAAAAATTTATGCCGCGTACGTTGTAAATTCAATCTTATCAATACAATACAAAATAAAATTAAGAAATGTCATACATTTTTATTATTATTATTATTTTTATTTCGTTTAAAATTATAAATGTAAGGTTACAAAATTCAATTAAATACATAGGTAGAAATAAAGTAAACCCCCTAGGTAAGGAAATATCTGTGTTGGAGCACAATTAAATTGAAGCAAGTAATACAAATTAATTCTTATTCTCTAGTATCTATTGCTAAACAAAAGAAAAGGGGTTATTGACAATTATAAAAACATTAATATTGGAAGCTCTATTAGGGTATCTAATAAATTAAAGTTTAATATTATATGTTTAAAAAATAATATTAACTTTACAAGTTTAAATAATATTTAACAAAAAAAAAAAATAATAAGCAGAGCTGTAGTTAAAAATATTGCTCAATATCATTTATATTAGACAGCCAAATTTGCAATTCACGTTCGAATTGGAATTTGCGCTCTATTGTGAGAAGTTTTAAATGCTTTTGTAACAAAATGGAACCAATAAGGTGTCATAAAGAGATAAAAGCGCCTATATTTTTCATTATTGCATCGAACACCAGCAAAGATGTTTAGATTTCTCTGTATGTATTACACGATCGTGAAAACTATGACTGCGAATAAAAAACATATACAACACTTTAAAAACATATCAATATCTTAATGGTAGAAGTGTGAGCTCACGGAAAAGTGGAACTGTGTTGGTCCTTACAGAACGGTTATATATTAACCTAACAATCCGTTTCTGTGCAATACAGAGATATTCAATATGTGAAAAATAAATCCCACCCCCACTAGAGATGCCATACATAATTAACGATTCAACCATGGCATGATAGAGGTTTCGTAAAGTGGCTTGAGAGCAGAACGGTTTCAGATTCTAAAATTTACAAACAGTAGCGATAATGTTTTTCATGACTTTATAAAGGTGAGATTCCCAATTTAACTGCGAGTCAACAATTAGACCCAAGTATTTAAACTCATTCATACCTAGAAGTTGAAAGCATTGTGGAGAGCAGGGATTTCTGTTGCTAGATTTATCCCTTACAGCCACCCGATGGTAATAACTAGAAGCATTTACTAAGTTTTAATAAATCACTTTGCAATGCAAGTTGAGATCCTGATGAATTGCAATAACTGCAACGTTGATACCTCAACGCTAGATTGTCTGCGAACGCTGTGGTGTGATATAACCCAACAGATCGATGAAGTTACCTGGGTCATTGATAGAGCTTTCCACTTTAACCACTTGACGACGATTTTTAAGATAACTAACAAACCAATCTAGTATGAAGCCTCTCACCCCTATGAACCTCAATTTCGTAAGTAGAATGTCGTGATCAACATTATCGAATGATTTAGTTATATCTAGAAATAAAGCAGTAGGCTTTTGAGACTTGTTTATGGCCAAATATTTATTACTTAGAAAGTGCAACAATGCCTCCTTAGTAGATTTTCCCGCTGTGGAACCGAATTGTTTCTCGTTTAGAAATTTAATCTTACCGAGATAATTGAGTAGTCTGCGCTTCACCATTTTCTCAAATAGTTTAGAAAAAGTACATAAAAGAACTATGGACTTATAGTAGTTATTATGCACCAACTCATCTCCTTTTTTATAAAGCGGTATTACCAGAGCTAGATGTATTTATCTGGAAAGATTCCCCTGTCCAGGATTAAATTAAACTTCAAAATATCTAACAAATACCAAGAACAATTTTTCACTAAGAAATTATCAATCTAACCAATACCTTTGGATGGTTTGTGTTTTAATTTCGGATATAAGTTCAACAGATTGTATTGGTTCAAAAACGCAAGATGTCATATAACCATTGGAAGAATCCGTTGTATATCTTGAGAATTCACGGAGATCGGTGGATAATGTGGTATTGTTAAACATTGGGCATGTGTCGGATGTAACATTTATAAAAAAATTATTAAATTCATTGGAATACGAATTTTTTACGAATTTTACGAATTTTTCTAGTCTACCATTGAATGGATTACACTTTAGTTTCTTCGAAAACTTGTGAAGCTTTTTTATTTGACGTAAAAGATATGAGTTCGTATAACGTGAAAAAGTGATATGTGATTTAAGAATGGTAAGAAACTTTTCGAATGCTAAGTTGCAGTCAGCTTCGCAATAAACTGAATCCCAAGTTTCGAATAGTAAATAATTTTTAAGGATATCATAATTTACTCTAGGATAATCCGCATTACTGCCTAACGTAATCTTGGAACAAGTAGAGCTTGGTATTTTTGAGAATTAAGTCCTGATCCTTTGAGTCCTTTGAATTAAGTCCTGATCGGTAAAACCCAAAGGTAGGTTATCAACTTCGAACGCATAATTCTTTATCGATTTAACATATACATTATCGAGACATCATCGCAACAAATTTTTGAATGATCCGCTACCATAAAATATCCACAATAAAACAATTTATTAGTGTGGAAATACAATTTTGTGTAGCAACCAAAACCAAACACAATCATATTGTAAAAGCTGAAGCACAGAATACAAATACAACCAGAACAGACCAAGAAATTTTTTTCCTACCATAACTTTTAAATATGAATATTTATAATTACTGTGGTGATTTTATCGTAACAAACTTTTTTTTGTTGGATTATACTGTCAAAACTTCTTTATGAGTCCGTAATTGTTGTTTATTTGAAATAAAAATATTCAAAAATAACGAATTTTTTCCTACCTTGAGCCGCGAGCAAAAAAATGAGTCGATATTTTTCCATACAAAAACAGCGTTATGACATTTCTGTAGTTATCCTGTGTCCGAACTAACTATGATCGGTTATACACACAGGCAGTATCATATAGCTTCGGTTTGGTAGTATTGTTTTAGGTAGCAATAGAAATCTAATGCGATAAAATTTGATAGAATGCTTGTTTAAACAAGCACACCCACTAATTTTGTTTTCTATTTTAGACGCACAATACTATTAAATATAAGTGAAAAAGTTACATATGCGCTGCTACAATACGGTTTAGAACATGATTGTGTTTAGTTTTGGTCGCAACTCAAATTTTTTGTATATGTGTTAGAAATACTGACATATAAACTACTCGACTTGCTACTTTTTATTAGCCGGTTCACAAACTGCGTTTTCAAAGAAAATTTAGCGTTTGCTACAAACAGCGCTTGCCTCTCCACGCAAAACTCAACTATACGGTACGTACTGCTTGAGTGGAACGGATAGGAATAACAAAATTAACAAGTCTGAAGTTCTCCACATTTGCTAAGGCGTTTAGTTTTTGCCAAAATTCAATTTCATATTAATTAGGTAAAAAAACAGGAAAATTCTGACCCTAATTTTTTTTTTGTTTTTTCGTTTGTGTTAGGGAGTATACAACTTGCTACAACTAATACTACTTCCCGACGAGAGATAAGTATTAATGGGGCCTATTATTTACAAAAAGAATCAACTTTTATTACAAATTATTATGACAAGCGAAAATATAAGAGGTGGGACATCCAGTTGCACCCACTGTACAATGGGGACAATTTCTGCTGTCCACTGCAGCAGGCGCGGTTGGGTTTTTTTCTAGTTCTTTTTCAAAACTCGCACTGTTTCGGCAACGACTTACTGTGAAAATCCATTTTCAATATTTCCCGACGTTGATCAAGCGTAATAGTGTTCATTTCGAACCACGGAGATAATGTGTTCTTGTTAATATTTCGAGCAGGAAGCAGCTGTCAGGCAAAATAACATAGAATTTAAAAATAAATCGCTAGATGGCCCACTATTTACAATACAGGAATTGCTTCTGTATCCTTAACTGTGTACCTCTACGAAGTTGAGGGAAGGCAATAAAGTAGTGGGTCCATCTATAAGGTGAAATAAAAATCCATTGCACGGCTAAACACAGGACAATAACATACGTGGCTAAGGACGGGGTATAATGGCCTCCGAGTCAGGCTCTCCATTTCCAAACAATAATGCGGTTAGAATATGAGTTCGCAATGTAAGCGATGATGAGGCACCGGTGTCACCATTGGTTGAGATGAATGGTGTGTCACTGTCTTTGTGTTAGATTATGAAAGATGAAGCCTAAGCAACATACCTGTTGCAGGAAGAAATAAGATTCAAGAGTGTTTAAGGTCAATTCGTGCTGCTCGCACCCACACCGATGTGCCGTCTTTAAAGGTCGTTAATTATCAATTTGTAATACACAAAAATAAAATAGGAATAAATACGCGCAAATACTAGTCGCCAAAAACTACATTCACCTCCGATCAAAACAGCTGTTAGAAACATTCCAAAGCGTGAATAGCAACGGTGAAGCGTTGCCACTGTAAAACCAGTAGCTGTGATTAGCAATAACTCTAACTTACCCAACAGTAACGAAGTGAGGAAAAAATATCAGGAATAATTAACCCAACAAAAAGCATAATGCAGTGAAACAAGTCAGCGACATTTGTGAAAAACAGTGCTGATCGAAAACTGCAAAGTCCAAAAACATGAATTCTTTCTGACTGTTAAGGAGTTGTCGGATGTTGGTTTTGTAGCAACGTTACGAGCAGAGGCTGCCTTGCATCATTATCTGCGACGTAGACAGAGATGTCTCAATCACCGACACGACGATCCTAAGGGGGCGATTATCAACCAACATATTGCAAGAATAAAAGTTGAGAATTTAGAACAAAGTTGCAAAAAACTCTAGAATATATATTGGCTGGTCTTCATGCTAAGTGTAAGACTTCATTAGGGTCACAACGTGCCTCAAATGCAATAAAATTGGACACATCGCAAGATTTCAAGAGAGCAAATTTGTCGACACTGCTATGATTCTGGCCATGGATAGAAGGTTTGTTCAAAGAAAACAGAGTTAGTGTGTCTGCTGTAAAAATGCTGAAAAGAATTTGTCCACTTATCACGAGGCAAAGTTTGTAAGGCATATAAAATGAACTTGACTGAACCTAATCATGAGACTGTCAGTTTATATCAAATATTCCATTAAGCATCTGCAAACTGTGAATTGTACAGCTAAAGTTGTTGGTCACAACATCAGGTATGTTTGGAACATCTTGATATTAATCTCCTCTGTATGTAAGAACCCTACGTGGCAAAATGTAGAGAAGGTGGCACGGTTCCGGAGACAATGATAATACACAAGCAGTAATTGGCATCCTCAATGGTAATTTAGATGATGCTATCAAATCATAATCACGGGAGATTTTAACGCAAAGTCACGAGTATGGCACAATAGTGCCACCAAAGATAGGGAAACCGTAATTAAATAATTTTCTAGAAAAACTAACATCCGAGGTACTCACATAAACACACCAACTGTGATAGGTTCACCAGTTTGCTGGGAATAAAATGGCAAGGGAGAGTTAAGTAAAATTTAAATAATTAAACTAATTAAATCTGCTGAAAATATAGACAGAATAGAACGGATTATGTACAGAACCCTAACTAGTGTCAACGACAAAAGTTTACCTCGAAACGGGCTATATAATCTAAACAGCGGTGGTGTTCAAATGATGTTACCACCAAACGATTTAGACCTCATAAGCTCCGAAAGTTTTATCAAACAGAAGCAACCCCTTTATTGCATATGCAAAAGCAACGACACTATGTATCGTAGCGTAATGAATATGTTAAAACATTAATTTCAGTGGAGCTTCGTATACAAATTCAGTACAGGGAAATTTAAAAATATTGATGTACCGAGAGGCTCTATTAAATGTTTACTGAATACTCTCTTTCCTGATGATGGTAAGGAAACATACAAAAATGAGCAAAAAATAATCCGTGCTCAACACTTGTTTGTACCAAATACAAATCTGGTGGAAAACTTCAACAGTGACGCAAACTCACCAAAGATATCATATTATACGGAAAAAGGTAAAGCGCCAGGCCTAGTCAACATCGAGTTCGAAGTAATACAACGATTTTTGCCAACCATTGGATTACTAGCTTCCTGAATGCGTCTCTGGATAAATTTATTTTTCCAAATCTTGGAAAAACGGTAAAGTTATAATCATTATAAAGGGCGGTGATAGAGACCGCACCGATCCCAAAGCATATGAGTATATCCATAAAAGTGAAATATAGGTAAATTACTAAGGAAATTGATTATAGGCTTTAGAGAAAATTGAACCAATAGCGGCAATAAGTTAAACGTAGGTAAAGAATCAGAGCAAACGTACATCTTAGTAGTATTCCTAGATGTATTTGGGGCTTTTCATAATTTGTGGTGACCCACTATAATGAAAGAGTTAAGGAGAACGAACCGTTTGCATGATGATATCCAAATAGTAATATTCGCGGATGACAAGTTCATGCTCTCAGCTTGTTTTGTTCATGCTCTTAGCTTGAACATTCAAGAGAAAGCGCTAATCGTCACGGACAGGATGGTTAATTTGTACAATAGCACCAAAGTTCACTTCTTTCTAAGACCATTGTGATCCAACTTAAAGATTCCTTTGACATTATGTGGTTGTTAATGGAAGGAGAATAGAGCTGGCGACATCGGTTAAGTGATTATGAGTTAATTTTGATGAAAGGCTCGGTGTAACCTCGCACGTCGAAAGAGTTGCAGGGAGTAATAAAAAACTTTCTTTATGTTGAAAAAATTTGCTACAGAAAAGTGGTGCTTGAAACAAAGTACCTTGGTTCAAATATACGAGGGCCTGTACACATAACTTATGGCTAGTTAGAGCACAAATCTCAATTCTTCTGTGTATTACGGAATCGTATAGCATAGTCTCAACCGAACCGGTTGCTGTTCTATCTGGAGCCGTCTCAATCGGTATATTGTTGAAGGGATGATTGGCTAGTCACAAAATAGGAAAAAGACAAGATGTTAGTTACAGAAATGTTCAAATTCTAGGCGATCAACTAAAGCTTAATATTATGAGTAAACAAGCTCAAAAGGGACTGAGTGCCGCAGCGCTACTTTTAGTTACATGCTAAATATAGCAGACTCTTGATAATAAAGTTTCCCTAAGTGCTCCGTTTACGTAAATAATATTGGCATGGATAATTCTCAGACTACATGCAAAGATTTGATCTGATAAAAGCAGTTGAGAATGTAGTAATAGCTCAAATAATCCTGGAATTTTTAAAAGTTTCTAATTCACAACGTTAGGTTTATAACCAAAGAGCTTTAATTTGGTTTAAATAGTTTAACGTTTTGAAAGTATAAGCACAAATTCAATGGCCGTGTTATCTCACGTGGTGGCGATGTCAATTGGCCGCCAAGATCATGTGATTTGACACCGTTGGACTTCTTTCTTTGGGGTTATTTGAAAGAAAAGGTGTACGTCGATAGGCCAGCAACAATTCAAGAGCTAAAGGATGAGATAATTCGGCACATTAACGGCATAGAACCTCAATTATGCCTAAGCGTCATCAAAAATTTGGACCATCGGGTGGAGGTGTGCCGCCGAGGTCGCGGCGGCCGTTTGGCCGATATTCTTCCATACATAATTGAACCATACCATATTATCATAATAAAAAGAATTGACAATAAGTTCCTAAATAATTTGTGTTTTATTCAAAATCAACATCGGCCCTTAAAATTTAACCACCCTTTATTAGAAGTATAAAGATTTTATCTAAGTCATTTTGCTGGATAATGTATGGTACTTTTTATGTAGTACCGACAATTATGGCGCAACTATTTAGTATCCACCGAAAAATTGGAAACCAAATAATATCGCTACTATTTTGCTTAATGAGCAAGGAAAATAAAAAATGCTATACAGAATTGTTTTTTGAATTTCATCGTATAGCGGCGGACCACAATATCCCAATAAAATCAAAACGGATTATTTCCGACTTTGAAAAAACCATTCATTCGCCAGCGCGTGAGTTTTTCCGTCGACGGAGTTTAAGGATGTCTTTTTCATTTTGGGCAAGTCATATAGCGTCAAGTCCAAAAATCGAAAGTAGCAGTTAAATATGGAAGAAGCGAAGCTTTTAGTTTAAAGATAAGGATGATTAAAAGCCTTGCTTTTGTTCCTCCTACAGAAATAAATACTTATTGTAAAGAGTTATATAAGCATTTAGAAGATACCGATTCCAAAAAAATCGCAAAGTGGTTAAAAACCAATTACATTGCAGGAATAAACAACACTGCTCCAAAATACGATCCAAATTTTTGGTCAACTGAAGTTGCGTGGAAGCAAAATTTTCCGAGTACCCAGAATAGCGTAGAGGCATGGCATCGACGACTCAAAGTTGTTGTGGGGAAACGAAATAGTGGGCTATATACAATTATAGATGATGTAAAAAAAAAAAGAATTAATCCTAGCTAAGACAAATTATAAAAAAATTAACAGCAACGAACATTTTCCACAAAACAAAAAAATTTAATAAAATATAAACAAATTAAAAATGTAATCAAAAAACGGTTGACTGTACCTAAAACTGATTATTTAAAAAATATAGCCTACAGTATTCATCTCATGAACTAAACGAACTTTTCTAGAATTTATTATAAATTTATTAATTTAAAAATAATAATTATTCTATGTTTTCTTCACTGTTTTTACCAATTTTTGTGAGTAATAATTACCATGTTTAGCAGTAATGAAATAAATTAGTACCTTTTTTGATTTATAACATGATATTGTTTTTGGGATTTTTATTTTGGGATTTTACTAAAATAAATTTTGGGTTTAGGCAAAAAAATCTTTTTGGGATTTTGTCTACTTGGATTTTTTTGGGATTCAGTACCGCTCCCAGATCGAACATGAAGAAAGTAGGCGAGCATGCGCCTCTAAGCGGCAGCGACGGCAACATGTTTTAACCTGCTCAAACATTCCAAACTCAGACCAACAGTACAAAATAAGAACGAGGGAGTGAGGATCGGATATAGGCTCGGCCTGGGTACCATTCTCGTAAACAAATACGTCCACAACAACAATGACTATATAGAACTTAAACCTTTTTGGTTGATGTAAAAATCCAATTTTGGACTGACTAAAAATGTATGAAAAACATAACAATTGAAAATTTGAATCGTCATTCAAAAGCCAAAACTTCTAAATTTTATGTCGATTACTAGATCTCTAAAATTTCTGTAAAATTATTTAAGATTTGAAATGAATTTAACACAACACCATTTATTTTGCCATAACCTATTATTGAATGAAACGTAAAGAAAATGTTCCGCTTTATTCTGTAGAAAAACACTTGTTAATAATCGAAATAATAAAATCCCGATCACTTCTATATTTTAATAGAAAGTGTTGGCATCGGAAATGTGTGCAAAGTTTAAATGCATCAGCCACATCTGTGTTCGTCAAAACGGAGTATTTGCGTACGCCCACAAAATATAATTAGCCGTAGCAACAAAGAAAACATTTGAGAATTTCAATTAATTACGACATGTTATCGAGCCTGACAAATATCTTCAATTTTGCCGTAATTTTCATTTAGATTCCTAATTTAATTAAACAAACCGGATTATGGAACTTGTTTTGTAAGTAATTTTCAAAAATATTGAAAAATTAAAAGAAAAGATCTATGGTGGTTGAAAGTTTTATATTTAAGTTTCTGATTTGGTGATATAATTCGCCAAATCGATAAGTTGTTGTTTTGTACTATAGGTATAAAGCAAGAGTTAAATTTTTGCAGTTTGTAGGGTAGACCAACTTTTTATCAGTACGATGTAACGGGCGTTCCATTTACGCATCGCTTACGTTCAACTTTAGTGGCATACTGTAAAGCAGTACTATTACGCCTAAACGATGTTGCAAACAACTAATTATACCATTTAAATCATTGTTACGCCTGCGATGTTTGCATGTTGTTAGCATAGTATACTTTCGGCGTTTTGCTATTATTATCAAAGACTTGCAATATTGGCGTATGCACCATATTCTAGCGGATTTTATTTTTGTGTTCGTACGGCATGGAGTTACTGGATTTTTTTTTGGGTTGATGTTGACGGTATGTAGAAAACACAAAAAAAATCGAGAGACGGTTTTTTGTTATTCATTCGATGGTAATCTTTTGCATGGACTAGTGAGAATCAAGTAGAGGAAATTCCATGTGTATAAATATTAAACCAAGTATAAGTTATTGTGCACATATGTACTTTTTTTTCTGAAGTACGAGTTTTTGGATTTTGGGAAACCAAGTCAGGGTTTCCACCGTGTAGTTGTGCTTCGTGGTAAATTGTGGCACATAATAAACCAGTTAAATTACATAAATACGTTTGATACGTTAAATACGTTTGGTTTATTCTATTATCAGTAAGTGCACACCGTGTGTGATATTAGTGGGTTCAAAACATAACAATTTTGTGTATTCCGTGCACGCTTTTTATAAAGTAACACTGCGACTGTTACACACGAACTGTGCAGCTCGACGAGAAAGTTTGTCAAGAGAACGCGCGCGAGAACGAACCAAGGGTGTGAACCACGCGTGAAAATTTCACGAGAGGCGTTGGCGTGCGTATCCAGTGAAGCCAGGTGGTGTGATGGGATAACCGTGAATTATCTGTGTTATATCGCAAAGTGGTGTGATCCCCTGAGTGCAGTGACTGTTACCGAGTTACGGGATTCCAAATCGCGAGCCATTGTACCGTAATATCCTTAGAAGCAGAAAGAAACCCGGCCTTAGGTTTATCCACGAATGGCCTTGTAAATTAACCTGAGCAACGGGCGTATTTGGCGGAGTCATATTACGGCAACCGATTAGCAGGCGTTAATTCTAACGACTCGAGTTTTGTCGAAGTGGAAGATTTTCGGCGACAATACTCTATCCAACATCCAACACGATTTTGCAGATCGAGCGGTTAGCAATGTCAAGGGCAAGGACGTGCCACTACAGGAAATGACACCGAGCGGACAACGGCAGTTTCCCGGACGAGTTTTGGGATAAACTTGAGTTTTCGTATCTTTTCTTTTACCTTTAATTATTCTTTCTTAATATTTCTTTTTTTTTTATTTAAAGAATTTTCTTCTTTTATTGTTTTGGATTTGTTGTTGTAAATCTTATTTCCTGTTTAAATTAAATTTAATTTGTTCAATTTTAGTTTTCGCTGATATCAACTAGCTGCACTCGTAAATTAATTAATTCTTGTGTTTTTTTGTTCTATTTTAGCGTCTAGATACCGTCTCGGTTTCATATGCCGTGCTCCCGGATGCAGGAAAGCGTTTTTCTACGTTCGAGGATTCCAGGTAACATCGGTTTGGTATATATATATATATATATATATATATATATATTTTTTACTCAAGATAATTCAATTTACAAGCCAAATGCTAGGTTGATATTTTGTTTATTTGAATAGAAGATTTTTCAAATTAATTCAAGGATAAACTGCTAATTTGATTGTTAAATTAAATTTGACTTTAATTTTTTTTCTCTTTGTACGAATTTAATTTATATGAATTAATCTATATGAAATAATTTCCAATTAACTCTATCTTGAAGGATTTACATTCAAGGTGATCTGAAACATCTCCCGGTTGTACCACCCACGACCAAGGACCCTTTACCGATGAGCTAGCGGCAAACCAAAAGGAGTCTGTAAACTCGGCGGATCACCTTCGACTCCACCGTTTGAAGAAAAAATATTTCGATATTTTTCGCTTTTGGCAACGGCATTCACAAACCCGGTGTCGTTACAACGAAACCAAGCTGCCACGAAAAGACCTAAAGAAGTTCTCATTTTTGTAACGGTTTGTGTATCTTTACACCAGAAACCTGGGGTTTTTAAATGGGGGTGGGTGAATTTTTCTAATTTTTGTGGTAAATATGTTGTTAGTAAATGGCCTCTTTGTTTTTCTATGACTAGAAAAGTCGTAAACATTGTATGTATGCCATTAAAAATAATATTGTGTCCGAAAAGCTGAAAAAATCTTAAGTAATAAATTTATATTAATAACGGCCGTTTAACGAACAAGACAATTTTAATGTGCCCCATAAATTCGTCATTAATCTAAAATGAGGCATGAAATTTTCTTACAAAAGTTAAATTTGATCTGTACTTACTATTTACTGCTCCCTGTTGAGCAATCGACATTTCTTGGAACGGAAAAAGCCGCCCAAAATAATTCAATTTAATTAAATTTCAAAACTTTTTGAATATTACGTAAATATGAATGTTTTTAACAAAAAGTTTATATTGTACACCGACTTGCTTGGCGAATTTCCAAATAAAAAACGTAAACTTTTGCAAAACGAACTCATAAATATATATTTTTCGCTTAAAACACAACGCAAAAAAAATCTCAAACAATTTTAAAAGTACGTGACAATTTAAACAAATAAAACTTTTAATTAGTATGGTTGTAAATTTCGTTAAAAAAATAATTTTTCCGTGTCCAATTCAAAAGTTCAAGGCAAAAATAAAAGCATAAAGTTTTTCGCTTTTTATTTGTTTTGACCGAAATAAAAACTGTCACAGAGTAGAAACCATTAGCCATGATGTTAGCCATTACCAAATAGGATACGTGATCAATGAAGTATTTTTCATTTGTGTAATGGCGTCGTATATATATGTACGAGTACATATAACAAATTATTGGCAAAAAAATATGTTTTATGCTCTGTTTGTTTATTTTAGTCTTGAAGATATATCCATTATAAAAATCTTGTTTATCTGACTGAGGTTAACCACTTTGCTCGTACTACTCGCACAAAATACTTTTACAGTCGGCCATAAATGTTGCGTAATTTTATAAATTCGATTCAAAATATTTATATCAAATATTATAATTGTTCAAAATTAGAAAACAAAGCTAGAAACGCTTCATTTACTACTAGTCCTAATGAAAGCATGTTATTGTTATCAAATCTCGGCAAGTAATATATGCAATGTCAATTGTAATCGGCCCTGGAAATATACAAAATTTGATGGACATTTTTTTTCTTGTTAAACAGTTTAGTGAATATTTGAGGTGTATACACATTTTTTTGGTTGACTGTATTGGTACTCATACTCGTCTACTAACAGTAAACAAGAAATAAAAATTTCCATTTTCAGATCATAAACTGTAATCGATCATATTGGCACCCTTACTTATACGTATTAGTATACACGGTATACCGGTTTCGGATACTTACTCATGGACACGGATACACTTGTGATAGAGCGATTCCATATTAAATGTAAAATTGGCAATTGTGTATTAACTAACCTCCATAACAAAACAAAGGTTCGTGTTTAACTTTGGGCCTTTGTTAGAAACGTTTTCGTTTATAGATTGTCGTTTATAATCTACCTAAAACCATTTAAAGTCCCTTTAATTCAGTCGTTAAGTAAATTTTAGAAATTTGTGTGTCTTTAATCATTTTTCTTTCTTTCCACGTTGCTACTGTAATATTCAAACTAGCCTCTCAATCACCTGGGGAATAATACTGATAAGCCCTGTAAATACGTACAAACTAAATTGTGCTATGGGAACAACACGTGCGTCCTATGAATAAAATGATTAAAGATAAATATCATACATTCTTTCGTTTTGTGAATTAGTAACGAAATCATTCGTTCTGGTTCGTTGTATCGAAAAAAAATCAAGATAAAGTAAGCTAGAACATTATTTTTTAAAGATCTAATCAATTTTAAAAAATGTGGAAAGCGGAAAACATCTTTTTATTACAACGTTAAATTTCGCTTGAAAAATCATTGGGGCAACAACAGTATTGCTTAAGTAAAATTCCATACTAAGAAAACAAAGCGCTGAATCTTTAGTTGATTTTTTGAAACAAAAAATGTTAAACAACCGTAATGAAATTTTGGGTGTTTTGCTCGAAAAAGATGAAACGTTTAAGGAGAAAATAGTGTACATATAGCCTCAAATGAAATTGGTGACTAATAATTATCAGAAACATAGATTTATATTATCGGAAGCTGAACGCCGAAGGCCAAACACAAATAATCCTAAAGCAAGGCATCGACTTTATGTTGATGACCTCAAACTTAGAATACAAAATATTAAAAGTATGCGGACAAAGTTAGATAGTTGGCACCTGATAGGAAACTTATATTTTTGATCGTGAATGTGGGACGTATAATATTGATGGATTTAACATTTATGGTACCAGTAATAATAATTATACAGCAGGAGATATTGCCCCCTGTGTGAAAAATAATTTTAACTGTGAGGTATACATTCTGATTATGCTGACTTTATTCAGGTTAACCTAAATTTTTTTAATGATTCAATCATTTATTTGTGTTTACAGAATGCATGGTGTTTCAATTAACACTTTTTGAATGCTTAAATATAACACTAAAATGATATTGAAGTCAACCTTTCAGGTAAGGCTTAAAGGTAAGGTAAATCGTTTAAATATTTACAAGGTTTGCCATGACTAAAAATGTATGAAAATCAAAAGAAGTGACTATTTGAATTGTCATTAAAAAGCCAACATTTCTAAATGTTATGTTGATGACTAGATCTATAAAATGGATATAGATATTAAAACCGCAGGTACATTTAAAATTTGAACTGAGGTTTTAACAACGCACTATTCATTTTCGCTAAAACTATTTTTGAACGAAATGTAAAGAAAATCTTCCTCTCTAATCTGTAGAAGTAAAATTGTTAATAATCGAAATTATAAACGGTACAAAATAATTATTTTCAAAAAATTTATATGGCAGCCCCTCGACCCTGTATTCTGATTACTTCCATATATAAATAAAACGTTTTGTCATCGAAAATATACATGTGTGCAAAGTTTAAATAAAATCGGGCTTTAAGAAGCGGGTCAAACATTGATTATAAGATTTGGTCGGCCACCCTAAGCGAAATTAATATAGGTAATTTAAAAAGTGGGAGGAGTGATGATGATAATATATTTTGAATGGTATCTTTCAGATTTTCAATCTGACCCTACTAGAGTAACCGATCAGACCAGGCCTTGCGTTGACAGCCTAACAGGTCGAATAATAACCAATCACAACAGTTCAAAATGTTCACATAACTGGCCATTGCTCGTAAATGAAATTCCAAGAAAACATTTAAATTTTACGAGTTAACATAAAGAATTTTGGAACAAATTTTTATTTTGTCAACATTCGGCATCCCTACGGTTCAAGAGCATTACGAAATGTGATGGAAATCTGTGTACCAGAAATGGCAACTTCTTTTCAATTTTTGCAATGCTTTTGAAAAGTATAGCATTTACACGGCTTAATTCAAGGTCAACCCATGTTGGTTGAAAATTTAATCTTTAAATTTTTTAATTCTTTCGACATTTTTTCTAAATGCTAAATTTTTCAATATCATTTGTAAATATTGAAAAAGCTCCCATTGAAGCTGCCACTTCCGGTACACAGATTTCTACCAAATTGCGCAAGGATGTTCCAGTTAATAAAAATCCTGTACTGTAGATGTCGATTTTTGGTGAAATAATTTTTTTTATCAAACCCACAGTTCAAATTAACTGAACTAATTTTTGTTTTTAATCGTTTTTTCGTAAATGTGATATAGTTCTCAAAATATTTGCAAAAAACTAAAAGCTCCTATGAAAGCTTCCACTTCAGCTCCAACTGATGGTAAAAGTTTAAGTAAGAAGTTTCCCTTAAATTTTGGAAAACAGATCTGGGCCGATATATTGCAAAATAAATTTCGAATCTTTTATGTCTTAATCGTTTTTCTTGTAAATAATATACTTTTCAAAATATTAGCAAAAAACGGAAAAGCTCCATCGGAGGCTGCCGCTTTCGGTGGACCGATTTCAGCCAAAAATCTTTGAGATCTTCAAATTATGAGAAAAGATACGGAACGAATTTTCATCCCCATCAGTCAATTCGTTTGAACTGTAGAGAAGCTATATATATTTATTCTTCACGGCACCACACACAGCACACATACAGACATTTTTTAAAAGTTACTTTTACATAATTCAAATTTGCATTCACATAAAATTCGTAACTTACACTTAGTATTTTTACCCGTTTTCCTATTTTTTAATTATCTCCGGTAAGAAAGTATTTAGTGCTTGGAAGCACTAAAATTGGACCAGAAAAATGTGGAATTATGTGTTTTCTCTGACGACAGCAAATTTAAATTACGTTTAGGAGAAGGACAGCTATTGGTGCATAAAGAACCGGTAGAATGCCAGAACGATGTCTATATTCAACAGTTGCCTAATAAAACTGAGGGCTTAATGATTTGGGGCTGCTTCAGTAGCGGTGGTTTAAGTCATCTGGCTTTTGTAGATGCGAGAGTAAACACTAATGTGTGCCTGGCCGTTCTCTAAAGTCATTTGAAACACACAGTTTCGGAGCAATTTGGCTAAACTGAGCGTCATATTTCGACACGCGTCATTTGTTCTTTACTTTACATAATAACCAATTTAGTTAAATTATACAGTGTGATCCATAACTATATAACCATTCGTTTTCGTAAAAAATAAAATAATAGTAATAATGCAAAATGGAGGATAGTTACGAAATACACTAAAATAATAGTAAAAACATTAATTTGTATTTAACCTCGTACAAAAATTCATAAATTAAAAATGTATTATGTACCATAACTTATAACCACTTTTTATTAGACGTTCAAACTTAAAAAAAAATTAATTAAATCAAAAAACTAAATGTACTGTCGGCCCTGCTTTGTTTTCGTAGCGTGCAAAAGAGAAAGCCCTTTATAATATTAAACTTCCACCACCAAAGTTTCGCTTTGAGAAGTACATTGGTCCCGTTGTAAGATCTCTCAACATCACTCATCATAGTACTGAATATCATCTGGCCCATCTAGCTTAAATCTTTTTTAATCGGAAAAAATCACCTATTGATTGATAATGTGTAGTTATCATAAATATAGAACTAAATTTTACAATTACATTTTTCCAGTCCTGACTCATATTTGGCTGCAAATTCATGTCGTGCAGCTTCGTGCCGCGACAATCATTTTGGCACCTGTTGTGCCCAAGAAATTTTAAGGCCTGAAGGTTCGTGTTTCGATACATTTAACTGGACATCGTTTTTCAGGTGCATAATAGTGTTCGTGGAATTACTGGCGGCTGCAACCAGCCTTGTCCCGTAAGTAGTAAAATTTTTTAAAATAATTTCCGAAAAGAAAAACCTTCTCCGAAAAGCGCTTGAATATTGCCTTTTTCAGGAAAATAAATGCTTTCAGTGTTTCAGTGACAGACCGAATTAAACTAAAATATTTATTTATTTATTCGCCTTATGGTATTATGACACAGGCTTAAAAAAGTGCAATAAAAAAGTAAACGATGACTAGGACAGAAACAACAAAAGAGTAAGAGACAACACAAATTTTAAAATGTCATTCATGTACATTTTGTAGGTAAACAGACATTTTATGTGCCAATAAAAATGTTAAAAAGCGTTCGAAATCGTTATCAAATCACTTCAAATAGTTTTACAAAAAAATTGGAGATGTCAACCAAAAAGTATTGCAACATAATTTTAAACTGCTAGAATTGCTATTGAATAAAATTTCTGATATATTGTATGCACTCACTCTTATTAATATTTTGTATACATATTATTTTTCTCACTTCATTAGGATTTTCAGACGCTGAAAATTAGCCCGTGTTATAATACCATTAGCGAGAAAAATATAATCAAAGGCTACTGTGGTTATATATTTATGGAACTAAGCAATTTTGAAAAAACTGTTTTTTCTCAAAATAATTGAATCCTGAAACGGGGTTTTTACATGACGAATCACATACATACTTTCGTTTATTTTTGTGGTGGCATTCATTTTTTAAAATTTTCTAAATCAGTTATTTAAAAAACGGAAGAAACGAATGGGTATATAGTTATGGATCGCACTGTATTTTATTTCCACATTTGAAGGTGAAGGATTACTTGGATAATAATAGTATATACAGGTTGAAATGGCTCTCTCCTGGTCTATAACCAGACATTAATCCAATTGAAAATATTTGGGCTATTATGAAGCTGTGAAAGTTACCCGAATATACGATCCGGTAAATGAAAAAGTAAATTGATGGCGTCATTCAAAATTTGATTGGTTCCACCAGCAACAGATATGCAGCAGTAATTAATAAGACAAATAGCGGTCATACGAAATATTAAATTTTAAGATTAGTGTTAGTCTGGAAAAATTTTATATTTTGAAACATACAATAATAAAACATATAATATTTTTTTTTAATTTGTTAAAAATAATGTGTTTCAAAAAAATATGACTATTTGGATTCATTTTCTCAAATTTCCAAAAATTATATGACTAAGACCATGAAATTTCTAACTAAATAACATTTAGAATAAATATCGAGCTAAACATTATTAACAAAATACTTTTTGGAGTTACTGGGTTGTTCTCAGTCCGAATTTTATGCACAGTACTGTACTTTATTTTACTTTGTAAAAGAAAGTAAAAACTATTTAAAATAAGATTCAAATTATTGTAAATTGAACTAAACCAAGGAAATTTGGTTTTGTATCGTAATATGTGTCACGGCAGACTCGTGGTGGACGTGAACTATACGGGACGCATATTATTATGCCCGACTACACATAGAAATAAGGACGTTGATCACAATACAAAAACACAGCAATGCAATTTACCGGGTAAGTGGTGCAGTGGTTAAAGCTTCGATACTTGAACCGGGAGGTCCTGGGTTCGAAACCCACCAGAAGCAGAATGCAAAAGCATATTTTCTCATCGATTAACATCGAGCATTTAGCGTCGACCTACCGTCCGTCCATGTCAGTTGACTGGTTGACATGCAGCTTGCACCGTGCAACTGTAATGGTGGTAGGTGAATGTGTGGTATGTGTGCTTAACAGAAAAATGCGATTATTAATTGACTTTAAGAGAACATTAAATCTATTGAAAGAACATCACATCGACGTGCCTACACATGAAAGTTTTTCTGAACAAGTTACTGCTGTTGGACAAGCAAACAATGCTAAGGTAAATATGTTTAATTGTCGTAAGGAAGAAGCGGAGAAAGGCAAAAACTGGATATTATTGATTTAGTAATCCTTTAAGCGGGTTTTGCGTTTGAGTGCATGTAAAAACAACATTTCCCTGATCGAGCTTTTATAGCTAGACAGTACAATCAGTACAATAACCATGTGAGAACTTCGAGGGTTCACCAGTAATGCAACGGAAAAATAAAACTCTCATACAGAGGTGACAAATTGAATGGAATTTTTAAATCCCTGTTGATATTGTGACATGGTTCGGTTAACATACAAATTAAATGTGAAAGGCTCATTTTTTCGTTGTTACAAGTAAGATGTTAAGGTTTCTAGAACATTGATTAGATTACTGCCTACAGTTTTAGATTGATGAGTAACCACAATAACATATTTACCTCCAATGTTATAAACCTTTGTAATTGCATTAACGGATTTAATGTAGAAGTTAAGTAGTTTGAGTCCGTTTAGAGATAAGTGTTCTCTAAGATTACAATAAATTAATAACAGCAATGGAGTCAACATTTTATAATATTTAACTATATATATTCATTATAAGTTTAATAAAAAAATTAAAATTGTATTATAATTTCAGTTTCAATTAAGGGTATCACATCTTAGTATACGGCTTATACCAAAATGTTGGGAGTTCCAAGAATTAAATATGGGATAGGCATAGAGCACTGCATAATGGTATATAAAATGTTTGAAGACTGTAATATAACAGATAATATTAAATGATGGTGCTTTGATACAACGGCCAGCAACGTCGATAAGCTAATTGGAGCCTGCAAACTTCTTGAAAAAAGATTAGGCAGACATTTATTGTGGTTTGCTTTTAGTAGCATGTTTAAGGAAGTATCAAATGAGCCCGATATTCAGCTCTTTCAGAGATTTAAACAGGCAGTAGAATTATTTTAACCTTACCCAAATAAGCTCCGGTTTAGCTGACGCAAATATTCAAGAAATCTTCAGTTCACCAGAAAAAGGGAATTTTATTACCTTTATTAATGATAAACTTGGAAAAATACATAATAGACGAGATGATTACAAAGAATTTTTATGTTTATCACTTTTATTTCTTGGAGAACCACTTACATATATCACTATTAGATCACAACAAGAGAATTCCTTTAGTAACAAAAACAAATATTAATTAATGCCTTAATTAATAGGCTGCTGTGCAACAGAAAAACTAGTAAACATATCAAATATAAAAATTTTGTGAAACATATAAATACATCTTGTGAACATATGAAATGTGTTTCTATTTTAAATTTTTCCGTGGACTTTAACCACAATTTCATCTTATAAAAATATGGAACCTAGCTTCTTCTCAAAGCGAGTACTAGTAACACTTGTTTATCTATATAAGTGTCTTTTTAATTTGTTATTAATAAATTCTAACCATTAATTTAGCAAGTGGCAAACAGTTATTTGAAATTTGCCCCTTTTGGTCGTTTAAGGGCTATAATTAAATAAATATAAATTGTTAATTTTTCAGTTACGATGACGTACATACCTCAATTTTTTCGTGTTTCATTGCTCCACGAATAACCACAAATAGTGAAAAGTATAATAAAACAACAGGTACTATTTTAAAAATTCGCTGAAACTTATGAGCTACCATTTGTTTGCGAAAAACAACCTGAAAACTAGCTTTCTACTGGGCCAACCACCTTTTTATATTATTTTATTGTATTCGGCATACTCAAAAATACTTAGAAAATATTAAACCGGCATTACTTGAACGAGCTGAAGAGAAAGATAGGAAAAAACGTCACTAAAGGTCGTTTTAGTATTTTTTTTTTGAAAAAAACCAATTTGAGCGACGACTTACAAATTTGTATGAGGTCATTTCTAATAGAAACGAATATTTTTAGCCC
>OY829914.1:169049730-169174706 GCA_963691935.1 Nephrotoma guestfalica
GATAATTTTTATCATTTTAGTCGGTCTGAATACGCCGATTAGTTGTATATACTGTCAAAAAACTGACGGTAATTGATCATTTAAAAAGCCCGCCTAAAGAGATTGTAAACATTTATTGTCGCTAACTTGGCACAACTGTCCTCTAACTTGATGTGAAGTTATGTATGCTTAACCTAAATGTGTTTTTGTGAAATTGAAAAATCTATGGAAAACTCCGGGCGCTTCAAAATTATTACACGTAAAATGAATGAATGTTTTTGTTAGAAAGAGGTCGAATGAAGTTATAATTTTTGTGCAAAAACGTCCTGAATGAGAAATAGTTATTTAATTGGGATCAGTTCATTTTGAATTAATCACTGTTTCTAAGAAAAACTAACTAAGACAATGCATTCTAACATTTTTAGTTTAATTTTCAAAAACTGTGTACAATCACTTGCTACTACAGGGTGGCTGACACGAAGTGTTACCAAAACAAAACGCCACAGAATTTTTATTTTTTGATGAACTTTATTGAATCAAAGTAAAAAATATTCACAAATATTTAAATTTTCGAATTGCATTAGCAGTTTTCAATTTGGCCACCCTTAGTCGCGATTTTGGCCTCCAAACGGCCGACAAAGCTATTGCATGCAGCACGAAAGTGGCTCTGCGGTAATTTGGTCCATTCCCGGCGAATCGCTTGCTTGAGATGATCGATACTTACTGGTATTTTTTTGTCCCAACCGTTCTCTTAAAAATACCTTAAACCAAGAAATCTAGCGGATTTGCATCCGATGAATTTGGTGGCTATTGGGCAGTGGAAATGAACCGCGGAACGTTGTTTCTCAGCCGAACGTTGTTTCTCAGTTCGTTGACAGTCTCAAAGTTAGCAATTTTTTTTCTTTTGGTTTTTGACATTTTTTTAGAAAGTAGAGAAAATTTTCTTCAATAAGATGCAAACCATTTTTTTAAAGGCAATTTTTTCTAAGTACAATCATTTATATCTGGGCAGTTTAGATGCAATTACGAAGCCATTTTACAGACGGAGCTATAATTGTAATAAATTATGCCTTAATTTACCGTTAAACTCAAAGGCTATCTTGACACTCATTTTATACTCGTACGTTAAATTTTAACGACAATTTTTTTGGTTGAAAACTTACCTTAGTGAAGCATTAACACCTCACAGCTTTCATTGATTTTCTACAATAAAGGTTTTCGTCTATGTTTCGTTCTATATTTTCCGTTATCGGTTTATACCACTATCTGTAAATTTTTTACGATCCACATAAGGATTACTAGCCAGCCATGTATAGCTACATACCCAAATCATAAAACTTTTAATTCTTCTGAACATCAATGATTATTTCGATTAAACTAAAAACCCCATTAAATTTACAGGTAAGGATATAAAATTCGATTCTAAAAAATAAAATAAGAACTAACTTAATTTTCTCGAACTCGATTTTTTCTTCGTATACCTTTAATATATTTTATACATCGAATTTATTTTTTACGTCTTACTCATCTTAAAAATACATTTCGAAACAAGCTATGTACCCAGAATTTATATTTCTTGCGGGAAAGTTTCGTGGCCGTATTTACTTGGTGGTGTGTGTGCACAAAACTCAGCATATGAGTTATACATAAATTCTATACCGAACACATCCATATAGCGAAGGCACATAAAAAATGATTCATGTCCAATTAATTTCTTTTTTGTTGCTGGATGTGTGTTACTATCCTTTTCGCCTCTGACCAAATCAATGTAATTTTATTTTGGCAGGATTGAATTAATAGGATATTCAACAAATCAGGCTTTGGGGACAATAAATGAAAATTGTTATTTTTGTACGGTTTCTTGAATGGTCCCTCCCTACCTTGTCTTCTTTCGTATATAAATTATGTTTAATGGAATACGTCGATGACATAATTTTTTTCCTTGGTTGAGAGTCTTTGTAAAATTTTAAACGATAAAAATTTAATGAATTTTGAATGTAATTAGAGCGGATTAAAATTTGGTTTAAATTTCCTAATTGCATTTTCTTCATACTTAATTAGTAATTGAAATACTTCAAAATGTATTAAAAATTAATCCAAACATGTTTTATCCACTAAACGACAATACACGTCTCTCCTCAATACTATTTATAACAGATTTTCCATCACTTAAATATCGGATATATTTTTTGTGTCTTCATATCATTATTTTTTAAATAAAAGCAAAAAATAAAAAAGATATAAATCTTTTTGTAATTATTTTCATATATAACCCAACAGCAGCATCACCACTAGTACCACCAACAACACTATTCCCACACTGAAATAAATCGGTTTTGAACTAATTTTCTAAATTCCATCCCATTAAAATGTATTTCAAATGTTCTTGTGGTTTGGCATTAATTTAAATCTTTGCAAATAGACGAGTCTAACTGAATACATTATTATACAAATTGCTGTGTTATCCGGATGGAAGAGATACAGATAGTTACTGTGATAGTGTTCTTTTATCATTTTAATCGATTCGATAAGGATATGGTTAGTGATATAATTTTTAAATTGGTGTTGTCAATATTATTTCGATAAACCTTTTTCAATGGTACATAAAAGCTTAATAATCAATTTAAAAGCGGATATAAATTAGATGTAAGAGGTTTGAGATTGGTGAAAGAAAAAAAATTTAAATATTAAATATTTGGTACACAAAACAGGAAAAATAACCAGAGTTTTGTTTGATATGACAATAAACAAATTTTCAGTGTTTAAAATAAGACACCGGACACCAGCCATATAATTTATGGATTTTTAAAGAACCTTCGTCCCATTAACGTTTTATAGCGCATAAAATGGTTTTTTCTACATATTGACAATCTTCTTGTTAACCACGGCTCAAAAAAAAATATTATAGTGTGGTTAAAAAGTTAAATCACGTTCATTGTTTGATATATAAGCGGGAACCCTAGTTCCATATGTTGCAACTCCGCTGGTTTTCGTGTAAACTAACTGGACCGCGTTAAGATGTTCGCCATAGTGTGTTGATAACAGACCAGGCGTAAGTATAAAACTAATTCGCCTTCAAACGGTGAATCAGAGTGTCGATTTTGTACCAAAAATGACAGCGCGAGGTGAGCAAACCGGAAAACATACTAGTGTTTTTTTTAAATTTATATTGGCTTGCTTGAGCGCATGCGCGTCATCTTTGTTTATATATATTTTTTATTTGATGTGTCAAATGCGGTTTCGTATTGTTCAAATATTTGAAAATGAAAAATCAAAATCACATAGTAATCAATCGGTTTCACTGCTCAAAAGCAAGCGAATAGAAGAGGTGAGATAGACGTTTAGCATCATACATATTTAACCGGAACCACTTATTTTGGTACTTACCATGGTAAAATTGACATACAGAAAACACAGACACATGAGGGAAAAAATACAATACAAATATAAAAGTGTATATTATTGCTCACCTCGCCAGCTCACGCTGTCATTTTTGGTACAAAATCGACACTCTTTTGGCTACTCTAGCTAATGGAATAACAAACGCAGGAAATGGAAAATACAGGAATTAACAACCGTGCTAAGCCCAGCCTTCCGAAGAGAAAGCCAGAATAATAAATCAAGTAAAAACAATCATATCCAATGAACCGCCTATACACCTGAATAATTGAACCCAATTTTGCAATTGAGAGATATGGTGATGGCGCGTTTGCATCAAATGAAGGAAATGCAAGTGGCCCAGGCTGTCAAAATGGATAACCAAGTTTCATGTTAGTAAGGTGGCAATTTTTATTCGCAAGGTTAGATCAGCAACGCGCCAAATTAGAAGAACAAGGCGGTCAGTCCCTCGAGGAAAAAGTAGGAGGATAGTTCAAGGAGTTTGAAGGATAAATAAAACATCTTCAACAGAAATAGTTGCCGGAAGCTTCAGAGGAATGTTAAAGCTGCCAGCATCGAATACGAGAGCATTTGAGATTTTTAAAGCGCAGGCTGAAGTTACAGTACAGCACAATGATTGAGGAAAAGGTGTTTGCAAGACCTAGAAAGAGATATCATGGGATTGGCGCATCCAGCTTACGGTAATGTACCTGCAGATGTGTTAGTCGGATTAACACTGGGCAACAATTCAAGGACGACCATCTGAATCTTTATTCACTAGTATTGGCATTTGCTTTAGAATATGAGGCAACCAAAGCATCACTAACAGCTAGTTCAGTAAAGTTGTGCAAGCATGATTTTACCGGAAATATTACGCAATTAAAAGCACTAATAAAAAAGAACCAAACTACGGCAAGCTCTTGATGTTTCCGATGTCTACAATCGGGATACTACATTAAGGAGTGTATGCAGCCAGGTACACAGTGGCCACGAGGAGCTGACGTACTATACAAGAAACTTGAAGAAACGAGGTAGTTAGACATTGAGTGAAACGAGGAGAGAAAAAATTTGTCTAATTTTATGAGCATGGATCCGAAAACCATAGTTACACTAACAACAGCGAAATAATCACGCAACTTGGGGCGGACTACAAAAGTGTAGCTGTTGTTGCCTTATTGGCATATAGTCAAAAGAGAGTAACATTCGGAGGAATACGGATCAAACATCGGTTTATCGCCGAGATATCACCAAAAGGCGAGAAAGTCATCTACGCCAAAATAGACGATGACCGTCGGAACGAATGCTAAAAACTATGGGTTGTTGTGTGCGGGGCTTTTGGTGAAATTTCAGTAGAAAATGCTTTACGGTTATTAAACCTTAGCTGATCAAACAATTAGTAATCAGGCGAGAGACATTAGCAAAACTGAAGAAATCAACTAAATTCTACATTTGGTGATGGAGAGATAGAGCAGTCTAGCCGCCCAAGGAGTTCACCATCGGCTCTGGTCTAGAAAAAAGAAGGCACAATAGATTTTGTGTTGATTACCGCAAATTAAACGATGTAACGAAGAAGAACAGCCATCCATTACCACGCATTCACGACATCGTTTGAACTGTCAGGAACCAAAATTGTAAGTAAATTGGATCTTAAAAGAGAATACTCAACAAGTGGCAATCCATCCTGATGGTTGGAGAAAAGACGGCATTTGCTTGTCCGCAATATAGAAGAATAAATTTGCAGACATTTTGCTTGAAATATGAAAATTCCAATACTTTTGGCTATGACTGTAGTGCTATTCAGCTCCACTGTTTATTACTGTATTACTGATATCGGGATCCCGTTTAAAGCTTGTGTAGTTATCATTGATTTACTAATTTAAAAGAATATAAAACATGAGGAGTTATGTGTTGTATTGCGGCCAACATCCGACATTTTTTTAATATAAATATAAAACGTGATATTTTATAAACATTATAGCGGCCATTTTTTCAACTTGCCTTCAAAATTGACATTTGTGTTTAGTATTGATTGGCAAATCACCATGGAACGATACACAGTTGCACAGCGTTTAGATATTGTCAAAATTACAAAATAAAGAATTATTACAAAAATAAAGAATCTATTCGAGCTACGTTTCACGCATTACGTGAAATTGTTGGTCAATATAATCGAGCTTACTATTCGTTATGTAATTAAAAAATTGGAGACAAATGGTAGTGTTTGTGATGTTAAGAATCCAACCCCTCGTCAAAAACCTAAAGTTACTGGTTAAAACATCGATGCTGTGAACGAAAGTATGAGAACAATCAATAAGACGTCGTTCTCAAGGACTTGGATTTTCTGATGGCAACACAGAGTATTCCTCATAAAGCTTTGCATTTCACGACGTATAATATTCAGTTGGCCCAAGAACTTAAACGAAATGAACATTTATTGCGCAGAAATTTTGCAGATTGGGCTTTAGAGCAACTTGGAGCAGATCCATTGTTTCATGGAAAACTCATCTTCAGCGATGCAGCTTATTTCTGGTTAAATAGCTTCGTAAATAAGCACAGTAGTCGCATTTGGGGTGAACAAAATCCACATGATGTAGAAGAACACATTTACATCCACAAAAATTAACAGTCTGGGCGGTCAGGTGGTTTATGGTCTGGAGGTGTACTTGGACCATATTTGTTTGAAAATGATCTTCTTTGACGGTAACTGACGGTAAGGAGAACGCCACAGACGCATGATTACTGATTTTTATTTGAAAAAGTGACCAAAAATTGGTCTTCCAGAATTGAATATTTTAAAAAATCCAGAGGGGGTAATTTTTCAATATCAATCAATTTTAAATAAAAATGATATGAACCAATGTCTAAGACAAATAAAAAATCATATTGATATCTCATACCGTTTTATCTTTTTTTCAAATAGCTCTTATTTGATCTCCCTTTAGTTGCAACTAAGGAGATGAGAATTTTAATTTGTCTTGAGGATGGTAAATCTAACCAAATAATTCAATCAATGGTAAGTTGATATACGCCTTGATCCTCTCCGATTTAGTTATTTTCCTTCCTTTAATCTTTCCATTTCTCTATAGAGGTCTTTTCTTTTCCACAAAATATTCAACTTTGAAAAATTTTACAACCAATCTCTAAGCGTTGGCAAATCTTGGCCACTGCCGACGCTCCGAATACTTAACAAATTACATGAGTAACAAACGGCACTTTTACTTTCTTCTCAGCCTGTCGTTTTGTTACTGGTGTTTACTATGTCTGTTTTTTGGCCAACTGTGAGAAATTGCCGCACCTACTTCGACAATTTTGTGGATTTTTGTTGTTTTATGGAGCATAATCCTCCTTTGGACACCCAGAGCGTTCAGTAGATTCGGTGTTCATATGACCAAATTCATAATACCAGTCATATATGGCTGATTTCCTTGGAGTGGGGTCACTACATTTTCTCAGAAAAACAATGTAGCGACTCTAAAATATCGTGAAAATAATGTCAGGATGATACTTATCGTTTGGAGGCTGTTTTTTTAAATATAGAATGGATTGTTATTGTATAACAAGGTGTAACCGCGTACTTGTGAATTCTCCTTAAATATTATTGTTGAGTTCTGACTTGTCATATAACCGACAAAATTATCGGGATCAGTGCTTATGCCCGTATTATAAAATTCCGAATGGAGAAAATCCCGTAGATCACTAAACGCCGTATTTCAAAATCCCGTAGTTTGAATTTGTTACGGGATTCATCAAATAAAAAAACATTTCTTAATTTTACTCTTATCTTTATACCATGTTTGCAAATAGTGGCGTGCAGACAAATACACTATTCCGTAATTCAAAATCCCGTATTTCAAAATCACGATAAATCGGCTTAGGTTAGGTTAAAAATCGCGCGATTTTTAACGTAAACTAAGCCGGTTTATCATGATTTTGACACGTAAAAGTGCCAAACCCCGGTTTTGTTTATACACATGGCAGGCATTTTTTTGGAGGAGGAAAAGTAGTTCTAAAAATGGCAAATTCATTGCATTGAGCAAGTTTACCAACCTTTCCCAGTATAATCTGCGGCAATAATTATTTATTCGTTTTCATACCTTGTGAACCAAAACGCATGTTTACTACTGAATGTAGTTAACCAGCTATAATTAAAATTGCGTTTTATCAAAACTGTCCATCGTAACTGTCAGTTACTGGTTCAATGAGAATAGTATGAGGGGGAAATGTTAAATGTCAAGAGCAATAAAACAAATTAATCTAATAATTACCACCTTAATTCGATTGAAACACATCAAATCGTATTATGCTTTCCCCCTCGAAACACCTCCAAAAAATGTTGATCAATTAAATTGTTTATGATAAGCACTAGATTTGATTGTTATAATTAAGCTAAACAAGTAACATAAGTTTGAATACAAAACCAGCCTAACAAATAAAAACAGCAAAGTTAAATACTTAAACCCTCTTTTATATTTTTATTTGAAGTTGAAAATAAATAAACATTTTTTGTTGGATTCTAACCCTCATTTCGTTTTAATATTCAATATAATTTTTATTATTTTAACGATTTGTTATTATTTTAATTATTTTCGAGATTTAATCTAACTAATATTTTTTTCAAGACTACCCACCTCCCTTACAAGAGACACCCCCTTAAATATTAAAAACAATGCCAAACCACTGAATAGAAATATTTATGCTTGTATCCGTACTATAAGCAAGCATACTTTATTTCTCTAGTAAGCATTTTGTATGTTGCTTTATGCTTTTTTTGTGTCGAAGGCAAAGAAAGTGTAGCACAGTAGCAAAAAAAATATATTTGTGGGAGTCACATATTGCATTCTCACATTATGTATTTCCTTCTAGTGAATTTGTTGCTGCTGCCATTTAATTTCTTTTCATTTATATAAATTTTGCTTTTTTTCTTGAATAACATATAATGGGGAAAATGTACAACAACTACAAAAACAACTGGAATACAATAAAACAATAGGAAATAAATAATTCGGGTACTGGCTTTATATTATTTTGGTATATTGTTGTATATGTTATTGCAAATAAATTTTCACATATTGTGAAAATATATTTACAAAAGTAATCGTAATAATAAAATATTAAATAATGGTATATAACATTATTTGTTGCTAAAAATTATTATTTTAATTTTTGGAAAATTGTAAACCACCTTGAAATACAAAAAATATATATACGTAGCAATTTATTATATGGCAAAGTACAAAATATAATTGAATTTTCCAAACTATTTATTTGAAATTGGAAAATGGAATAACAAAAAATTACAACATGTAGAAAAATGAAATGAAAAACTTGAGTGCTTTTTCATTTCTCTCCTACTTTCGAGAAAATTAAACGAACGGATTATGGAGTCAAATGTATGTATGAAAGTTTACTGTTAGCTCCAGACGTTTATATTTATAAGGACGTTTGAACCAAAAATCAAACGGAGGTTTGATGGTTAGAGTTGGATTTGTTAATTTATTGTTATATTAAATTAATAACGACCTCTATTAGTGTACGTTTTATCGGTAAGTGGTACATGCATAGTCAATTACAGACATATTAGAAACATTGTGTTTAGAATCGCATACAAAAGGAACCGATGAAGTTTATTATCACATCACTTTTCTTCAAATTATAAGGGTGACATAAATTAAATCAACAACACAAATGGATAAATAAACATAAACAGATTAATATTCTGAAGAAATAAGTAGAAATCCGGAAAAATCACAAAAAATTTGGTAACATCACAAATTTCCACTATGAAAATGGTTTGCAATACGAATCAACAAAATATGCTGATCGTCAATTAATCTACAATGATTTTGTAAAAATTTGTTATTCGTCATCGGGGAAATCAGACCGTTTTTAACCTTTGTTTAGGATACACAAAGGGATGTAAAATTAAAATTGATTGTAATTGCAGGAAATTTAGTTATACACTAAAGTAAAAAGTTTAAAGTGTTGCAAAATCGAGAATTCGTTGCAAAAATCTAGTGACCTTTCTTGTTTGATTATCTAAAAATTTATTTTTTATGCTAAGAACTGTCAAACGAAAGTCACCAATAGGTAAACAAAAAACAAAGCACATAAGTGCACTGCGAATGTACGTGTGCTGCACCTTCATGTGAAAAAACTCTAATCACAGACAATTTTTAAGTCCTCATGGAAAATGAAGTCTTGGAAACCATCCAGTATCAATGAAGCTACAGTCCCGAAGACCCCTACAATGGTCGCGTAAAATGTCGACATTTGGGCTCATCATATTAATTGCGCGAATTGATAAAGAATTTACGGTTGCAAAGTCCAGGAACATATACAAAAATCTCAGGACTTCGTGTACAAGGGGTTGGATCACATCAAACTCGAACTTACAAATGTAATGATAGAAAACAAGGTATTTCCTGAGCAATACAATAAATTCTCAGAAGTTAAAACTAACAAACGAACTGAGTTCATGATCTCACGCCCGAATCTCAGTTGGATCTGTAGCGGGTTGTTTCGACCACTACAAGAAACACCACACAATTATTTCTCAACGGACAATTTCCCGTAAACATAATTCTTTATAGACGGACAATTCTCCATACAAACCATTATTCCAAATAATATTCAACAACAATGTTGTACACAAAAATAATGTACACAAAAACTTGTACATACATAATAAAGAGTGTTCCGTATGTTTGATTTAAAAAAACATTTTTTGTGCGTTTGTGTTCGCTTACAACACAACAACGCGATTTTGTTCTCAAAACTTATTACGAAAATGGTCGTTCTGTAACAAAAACATTTCGTAAAATACATTTTTGGTCAACAAAAACGTCCTATAAGACTGAAATTCGCAAAACTGTTGAACGTTTTGTGAAACTGGATCAGTTGCACGCCATAGACTGTAAGTGGAAATGTTCGAGAGGAGCCAAGCATCTCTTTGAGGCATTCGAGCTGAAACAACAACATTCGAGCTGAAATTGAGGCTAGTGAACTGGTTTCATTGGAAAAAGTCATCAACAATTTTGATGTTAACAGGAGCCCTGGTGTTCACATGAACGATATGTACATAAATGGCATACTTCCATATATTATATTCCATATGTACATAAATGGCATAGAACCAACTTTCATTTTCAATAAAAATTGTTGAATTTCCAACATACGTTTGTAATATAAAAAAAAACTAACAGATGGAACACCTTTTAGAACAACAACACTTGTAAATGGTGCTTTTAGAAGTTCACATCTTTAAGTTGGCAACACTGTTTTGTTTGACTTTCCGATTTGAACTTTCAATATGGGTACCCAAACGAGTGTTTTCTATGGCAAAGGGGTATTTTCGATCATAAAAGTATGACATATTTTGTATTGCATACCATAATTTGCCCAATAAATTAAAACAGAAAACATTTAAATCAAAAGTATGTTATTATAAATTTGACAGCATTCTGAACTTTTGTCGAGGTACCAGATGTAGATTTATATGGTCATAATACAGCACATTTTTATCATATGGGCCGGGCATGACTTTAACGTTATTTTTGTAAGTTTGTTGTATTTACAACTGCATTGCACTGCAATGCAATAGTATGTGTAAAAATACAATGGTTGATGGCCATTGCGGAGGAAATGAAACAAACTATCATAATTAAGTATAATTGCATAACATCCTTTTATGTTGTTTTTTAGTCACGAAAACTATGAAAGGTAATTTCAGAGAAGCAGGTTATTCCCAATATTCGCGTATAGCTTATTTATTGGTCATTGCACCTTTTTAAAACTGAAGGCTATACAATTTGGCAAACGTCAAGAAATATTGACGTTTTATTCCATTACGTTCCAAAACAACAACATATGTTTGTCCTGACCATATTTTTGTATTTTTTTGCAGTGAAGGAACCAACCGCCTGACCCAACACTCAATTTGTGTGAAATTAAAGAACCCGAATAGTTTCTAGTCCGGGAAGTTTTGAATTGAACCCGGCCGATTGGGTGAAGATGTTGGAATAATCAATTGGGTGATTCTTCTTGAGGAAACGAATTTATAGTACCTCTAAATGTTTGAGTGTTACATAAGAACGATTTTTCATTAAAATAAATCGGGATGTGTAACATTTCTAGTTTGTGTTTTAATCGTATGTACATATGTAACTTATGTTTTGTTATATTTTTGTGTCATCTACTTTTGATATAATTCGTTTTATGATATTATTATAATGGGTGTTTTTTAAGCCTGATAGAACTTAAAACTGTAAAAAATAAAACAAAAAATTAAATTTTTATGAAAAATATACCCTGGCAGATCTCAGTGTACTCTGGCTAATCATCAGGAATAGACTCACGCTTGAAAAACGCTACAAAATTATTAAAATTTACTTTGAAAATCAGGCCGGGGATCGCGTTACGGTCAATGCAGATCGTTACCACACCATGGTCAATGATTTTTTGTTTGAAAATATGGATGACATTGATCCGCAGGAGATGTGGTTTCAACAGGATGGCTCTACGCCATACGGCGACCGCAACCATCGATTTATTAAAATCAAAATTTGCCGATAAGTTGATTTCGAGAAATGGACCTCTTAATTGGCCTCCAAGAATTTTCAATTTGACACCTTTCGGTTATTTTCCGTAAGGCTACATGAAGTCACTAGTTTATGCTGATAAACCAGCAACAATCGAAGCCTTGTAGGCTAGCATTGTTCGTGTTATTCGTGACATACGGCCAGCAGGGCTCGAAAAAGTGGCTCAAAATTGGACATCCAGAATGCGTTTCGTCAAGAACAGCCGCGATGCCCATTCATTCATCAACAAAATCATTTAAAATTAAAATATTATTTATTAGTACGTATAGAATTATATTTCATATTACTATTTCGTTTGTGGGAGATCGACTGATCGTCGTAGAGGAAAAACGTGTTTTTGTCTCTCCTTTAAATAAATTATTATTAATATTTTAATTCAAATCAGTTTAGGAATGTGTAGTGTGAGAGTGATGTGCTATTTTTGAGTGAGTTTTGTTCTTTAGAAGTTCACCTGTTAATACAGGTAAATTGAGACAGTTATTATGAAAATTACGTTCAACACATATACAATCAGAGAAGTATCTTTTTATTTCAATTTTCATTCTTCATTATATAAAAGTTAATTATTTATTATTGTTATTATAACTATTTACATATATGTGAACGGTAATTTATAATCGTATACATAGAAACTGACATTTCAAGGGAATTCCCTTTGTATGTACTTAAGTACATAAAATATTGGTACCCGAGAAACCAAAATTTGAAATTACAACAGATCGAATTGTAACATACCCAATAAGCGAAAATTTGTATACTCAAAATGGGTTGCCACCGTATTGTGACAAAAATGACTTTTTGTGGAATAATATAAATTGATAAATATATTAAATGTTAATGAAAGGAGGAAACAGTTTTCTGCCACGGGAAATTTATCATTTGAGCTGAAATATGTTGGATTGTGTTATCCATTTGGGTTTTTATTTAAATTTAATTACATTTTCATAACTTATTTTAATAATTTTCACTTACTTTAAACAATTCTATAAATTGAAATTTTGTCGAAAGTCCTGATTTAAAACAATAAAGTTGTCGGCAAATATAATTCAATTTATTTTTATTATTATTTAAAATTTATTATTTATTTATTTTTATTTTTTTACATACCGGAAGGTCAGGGAAGATTGTGATTGCAACATTCTTGATCAGGGGGTCTATTTAATTACTTACGCTTTGAGCATAAACTTAATACAATCAAATATGTTAACGATCCAAAGACTTTTTGCTATGGAATGTTGTTTTCCGACGATCTTTCTGGTTGAATTCAGGTTATGTTTTAGTGAAGTTGTGTGAATGTTAGATATAAATTAACCCTGCTTTTAGTTGGATGAATTTAAATATAGGTAGCTGAATGACAATACCGAATCTAAAATTTTTTTTTTTATTTTTTTTTTTTATTTTGACATTATTGACGGAATATTTAGGTCATCATATGTATGATAATACTGCCGTGTCATTACGAACGTGAAGTCCCTCGGTTAGATGGTGTTGGATGGGAAGATAGGGCAAAATAAGGTTACAAGCAGTATGTGATGAGATGACCCATAGATATGAATTAAATAACCTAACCAGTCTAGTAGGACTGATGCCGAATACATATGATGAATATTCGTATCCTTTACCTCAACCACAACTAACTTACATTAATTAACTAACAAACTCTACTCTAAATGACTTTACTGCGGTTCGCCTTAGTCGTTTCTGTGACTAACATCCTTTCCTAACTAACCTTATCTGTTAAGGATGCAGGCAGGGCCTGGGCCCGCATGATGCTGAAATATTATTCGCATTCAGATATAATTTGTTATTTGATTGTTGATATTTCAGGATTATGGTAACGTACCTAGGATCGCCGTTATGGCTGGCCTGTACCTCTATCATATCATATCATATATATTACTATTTCGTTTGTATTTTTTAAAGAGGTCGAAGGGTGGTGCACTTCTCTGCATGGAAAACACGCAAATTTTCTAGATCTAAAATACAAATTCTTGATGATTCTTGAATTTTTGGTGATATCTTCAATTTTCAATGATACGTTTGGTTAGTTACCAACTACCCCAATTTCCCACGTGCAATCAATTATGAGATGAAACTGGTCTATAAGGTTTTACCAACAAAATTAAATTGAATAGCTCTTTACTTATCGATAACCAATAAACTTATCATTAAACAATAATACCGGAGTTCTACAAATCGTAACAAACCAATTTAGGAGCTCATCGTATAAGTGTAGGTCATGTTGTGAGCTGGTAGTATGAAAACCATCTCAAATTTCTTATAATTTTTACTAAATTCAAAAATTAAATCATAATCTAATTCTACTCGTAGTTCTCGAGTTCTGTCGCTCCTCAATCCAAATCACTATAAAAATTTGGTATTTGTATTAACATTAACCAGTTGCTATGCCAACAAGTGACGAAGCGAAATAAACCATTTTCTAAGCGTTACTTCGAGTAGTGTAAAATTAGTGACTAGAAAAACCTTAAATGTGTTGTTTGAATACAATACTTCGACGAAAACATTAGGTATTTTGGCAAGTTACTTGAAACGACACGACCATCGTAATAAGGTGTTAAGCTGTAACCTTCCTATAACACATTTCTAACATCGAAATATTACCTAAATGTTTGCAATTTTGCAAGAAACTGTTCATTTTCTAGAATTTTTGAGGTTATTTTCATAAATATTGGAGCAGCCCAAACATCGAAACGAGAGACCTAATAACCGTATTCGATGACAACATATTTAGTTTTAATTTTTTTGCAATTTGTGGACAAATTATTCACAATAATTGTTTTCTAATTGGTAGCGGCTCAAAAATTCAACTGTGTGTGTTATTTGGTCATAAATCGCATCCACCATAATCAATATAAATATACTTATTTTTTAAATTTCGAAGGAATTTTAATTTTTGACCTTGAGAAATTGGGAACGGTTTTCATGCAAAGGGAAAGCAGCCTTAAAAGAGTTTTACTCTTTTATCAGAATTCATCAATCATAATAATACAAAAGAAATAAACATTTATTAAAAATATTATGATTTTAGTTGTGGTGTCTAAACCAACGTTGACTCATTTACCTGATTTTGATTTAATGATTGTCCAGCTTTAATTATTTTGCTTCGTTTTAGCTTATAAAAGATTCTGTGCAATTTTCTTCTTTTTTCGAGGGATAGATTAAGTTTAAGTTTTTTATGAAAATAATTTTATTTTATCTTGTACATATAGGAACTGGATTTAAAATGCCACAAAACAGAAAATGTGTGGTTCCGAAATGTGGTGCGTCAACGATATCCAGTTTGCAGGAATGGTTTTCTGTTTACCCAAAATTTGGAACTGATCAATTCTATGAATGAAATAAAATATTGGCGATTGAACTCGGACGTGGTGAGTTCTATATTTGCCACAAACATTTAAAAAAGAGTGCTTTGGAGAATTTAATTCTTTTTGTTTGAATAAAAAATGCAATACCTTCATTAGTAGTTCCGAATGATGTAATTTGTATTGAAACTAGTCCAACGCTTTGTAATTTAGCCGCTAATCCTAATATTAGGAAACATATTCTAAAAAACGTAAGTGTGCCGTAAATGATATGGTGGAATGTAAGGTAATCTCAGATGAAACTACACGACCATTATTGCCGGTAAAATTTTATTCAGGTCCCACCACATTTGCCACACAAATTGAGAACAAACTAAATGAATTCGATGAAATTGCATTATTGAAAACACCGAAACACAAGCTATTTCCGAAGACCGAATCTGAGGATATTTCACAAATTTTGTGCAATAACTGCGAGTCAGAGAAACAAAAGACACACTACTGGTGGAAAAAATATTTCATTTTAAAAAATGCGTTGAGGAAATTAAAACGTAACAAACGAAACAAAATAAACATAATTTTGTTTCAAAAACTATATGTAGCAATAACAGAATTTTAACCTGAAATTAAATTGAACGCATTACACACGTAAAGGAAATTCCAAAATCGTTTTGTTCAATGCCGCTTCGGCACGAATCGGTCAAGCAAAAATACTCTGAACAGGAGCGTCAAATTGCATTAGGCTTTTATTTTAAAGCTCCCTCCTATTACAACTATCTAAAGAATTTAGGGTTTCGGTTACTCTCCAAATCAACAATCAACACCCGGTTGCCAGTTAAAACCCTTTCTTTTGGCATCCATGACGAAAGTTTCTCAAAAATTAAAACTCAGATAGAAAACAACTTTAATCTCTTGAGTACAATAATTCATTAGATTGTATAGATGGTGTTTGTACCGATGGAAAGCACAGATCAAATGCAATTGGTAAAGAGGTTTGTGTCTTTTTTATAAGAGGTCTCCTTACGTCATGAAATTTTGTTGTTGGGCACGTTTTGTCAAATACATCCATTAAATTACTTTAGTTTAGTTTCAGCGACAAATTTAAACAGCAACATTTTTTCGAAATTAAAAGATCTTGTTCCTTTAAAGCATCAATCTTATGTGGTTTATCAAGTTTGTTGCGAGTGTAACGTAACTTATGTTGGCCAAACCAAACAATTTATTGAAAAGAGGTTGTACCAACATAAAAATGTAAGTAATCTTGGCCAAAATTGCAGAGCACTTCCACAACATCTAAGAGATACTAATCATATAATTACATTAGATAACATCAAAATTCTCGAAAAAGAAAAAATTTTTAAAAAAAGATCAATTTTAGAAATGTTAAATGTCAAACGCAGTACTAATTCCATTAATATCATAAGTGATTGTGCTTATATTGGCAATACTTATAATTTATTTGTCTAATTATTGTTGTTTTTGTCTTATTTACACATTAAGTTTAAATTTATTTGTTCAACGTTTTTTTCATAGAGTTCGTCTATGTAGTGTACTTCCAAAAATTGATTTTTAAAATTATTTTTTTGAAAATGTCTGAGATAGCCGTTTTTCTATGTAAACCTCGTTTTTTAGATTTTGCAATATCGGTTTTATGTTTTATATTGCTTTTGAAAATGACACCGAAAGGGTGTCGAAAGCTAAAGCTGAAATATATCATTTTTGTACGTTGAGTTAAATACCAATAAAAAACTAAAATAATTTAAAAAATAACTCAAGAATAGTATTCATTACATCCATTAAAGGTGAATTACTCGAAATTCAAATAAAACGAATTCTAGAAAAATGTTTTCAAAATAATATTCATATTCATGCCTTAGTGTGTGATCAGGACTCAAATAACCGCGCTCTATACCATAGTTTAAAAATGACTTCGAAAACCCCTATTTTATTTTTAAAGAAATTTAAATATTTGCCTTTTATTGCACTCCACATCTTATTAAATCGGTAAGAAACATTTTAATTTACTGGAAACCTCAATTGGTACCGTAGACTTTAAATTTATATAGATAAAGTTTACGAACTGGATACGTTTAACTGTGTCAAAATGTGTCCAAATTTGACCTATTTCCATATAGGACCCAATAACTTTGCCAAAATCAGAGTTTGCGTTGCAACCCAAATAATTAGCAATGCTGTTTCTTCGGCGATAAATCTATCAATACATTTTGAGCTTTGTACATAAACTTCTTACAAATATTTGTAAAAACTGAAAAACTTCTCTGGATGGTGCTACTTCGAGCGGACCGATTTCCATTACATTGCACTAGATTCTGTTAATTTATTTAAAATCTTAAATATGAAGTTTCATACCAATAGCGATGAGCTATATATCATAGAAACCCTTCCATTTTACCAATAAATATTTTGATTAATTAAAAATGCGTTAAGAGACAGAGGGATGACTTAATACTGTGGGCAAAAAATAGTAAGACTTTCTTCATAATTATAAAATTCTTTATTTATTTATCCAAATCTATTTCGTCCCCCTCAAAGTAATCCCCCCCCCCTCCCCCCTCCCGGCCTCAATACACTTGTGCCAAGGTTTTTTCCAATCCTCGAAAGAGTTGTCAAAGTCAATTTCCGGAATAGCCTCCAATGTGCGTAGCGATTCACTTTAATGTCTTCAATTGACTTAAAACGGTTTCCCCGGAGCGGCCGTTTGAGTTTGCTGAACAGGCAGAAGTCACACGGAGCTAAATCAGGCGAATACGGTGGTTGCGGAGTGATATGGGTGGAATTTTTGGAGAAAAAATACGATATTCGGTCGATTGATCGTCTGTTTCCGGGTCGTAAGCATAGATCCAAGACTCATCGCCAGTTATAATACGTTTCATGACATCCTGGTAGTCGGAAAGCATTGTTTCACAGACGTCAACGCAACGCTGTTTTTCCAAAAAATTGAGTGATTTTGGAACCAATCGTGCTTTCACTTTTCTTAGGCCCAAATGATCTTTCAAAATGGTTTTCACTGATCCTTCCGATATTTAAACGATGCCAGTAAGGTCTCTGACGGTTAATCGTCGATTCTCGAGAACCATTTCCTTGATTTTATTAACGTGTTGTTGATGGCCGTCCTAGACGTGGTTCGTCGTCAACACGTTCTCGATCCTCTTTGAACAATTTGTACCAATCAAAAACACTTGCTCGCGACATATAATTATCACCGAAGGCCTTTTGCAACATTCTGAACGTTTCGGCACCACAAAATTGATACCGCACACAAAATTTAATGGAACTTCTATGTTGAATAATTTCACTCATTGTAAAAATCGCCGAATGCACTTTTTGTACTTCAGAAAGACAATCGTATACTAAACACTAATGATTATTTTGATGTGACATTTGGCACAGATGTCACTGACTGAATCTAATAATGCGCACGCATTTTTTTAATATTTCAATTTAATTGATTGTAGGGCGAACTTTTAGACTGTCCTATCTCCCGGTAACTATGAGGGGTGCTCCACCCAAATCTTGATCCTTGAAGTAAAGGTTGATAGCTGCCTTAATTTTTTGGATTTTATACTCCAATGGAAATTCAAATTTTTTTAACGAAATCCACTTCACGCTTAGATAAATACACGATTGGCTTCCTTAGTTCGACGTTTCAACAGTCTGACTGTAAACCTATGAGCATTGATGATTACTTTTGTTACCCCCCAGGCATACCGAATGGTGGTAATTTCTTCTTTAGTTCTGCGAAACATTTACCTAGTATTAATCTGTAGGCCCATAATAAACACATTTTATTAGTGTTTTATAAAATGTGTTTATTAAGTGTTAGTGTGTTTCGCTAAGTGCTTACGGCAAATAGTGTAAAAAGTAATCTGTGGGCCGTCTAGATCTTTTGTAAGTCTAGGGTTGCGTATTATTCGGATGGCACGGGTCACTGGAGGCCAATACCATCTACCCTGCCCCAAACTTGACGGCACAACTATATGGCCGAATGGAAGGTTGATACAATTGGAGAACCTGATACGATTTAAAAAACCTTCTGCATCCATTGAGAAACTCATGTTTTCGTTAAGCTGTATTGGTCAATGTCATAATGTGTTGAGTGGATAAACAGTATGGCTTTATCTGAAATTGTTTTAATTATTTGAAGATACTTCACAGATGTTGATTAACGTATTTCTCAAAAACTTTTAATACGGCTGATACATTGATATTGGTGGAATTTTGGATTTTGTCACAACGCGTTTTGGAACTGGTTGTATCATCGCATTCTTGCAGGACTAATTAACCTGGCTTATAAAAAATGTAATTAAAAATTAGTTATTATTAGTAATATATATGAGATAATAACTAGTTCAATGTTTGAACTGGAATTCCGTCCGGTCCAGTGACCTTATTTACGTCCATTGCCAACTAGGATGAAGCTACTAAATGCCCGAATCCGATAAATTAAAATTTTCTTGATTTTTTGTAATAAAAGAGAGAAAGAATTACCAGCAAATAATTATGTCTGCCAAAAACATTTAATTTCGTACCAAATTCATAACGGATTAAAAATGACAAAGTTCTTCGAGGCACGGACTTGTTTAAGAATATCACCCAAAATTTATAATAGAATTCCAAATTCATTAAGAATTCAATTTGGTCTTAATAGCGAGAGTTCAAGCTATGATTAAAATCTATTAAAGGTATTAACCCTATAAAAGCCTAATTTGTTCATAACCTTATTAATCGATTAATTTCTCGAGTTTCAATTAACCGTCGCAGAATACGACGGTTATTTGAAACTCGTAAAGTTTAAAACGATTATTTATGTTCATATTGCTATTGTGAACCGGGAATTCTTAACTGAAATGGCCAAACTAATTTGAATAGTTATTAACCGGAATTTGAATAGTTATTAACCGGTTATGAACCGGATTTAGATCAACATATTTTTCCATATTTTATGATTTTAATCTTTTTTTAAATTAAACAAAATTTTGTAACGCTGGTTTTAACATATAAATTGCACATGAATAAGAATCTATATATCAATACTAACAAGATCTTATAAGAAAAAAAAAACTGAATTAATAGTAATAATGATGTTTTCCACTTACGTATACAACAAATAAATGCATTTCAATAGTAAAACAAAAATTAATTTTCTAATATGGCAGTATAACCAATTTTCAGTAACGTTTTGTTTTTCTAATCGGAAATCGTAAACTTTTATTCATGAAAAGTAGATGTCACGTTGAATATTTGTCTTAGCTAATTTTTCTTACGGTTACTGCGCATTCGTGCACTTTATTAAAATAAAATTTGTCGAAAATATTTATATGAGATCGGCAATATTATGTCGGGTTTCCACCAAACGAACAAAACAAAAACTGTTTTTCTCAACAAAAACTGTAATGTTTTGTAAAAAATAAACAGTTTTTAAAACTTATTTGTCGGCGACCAGTGTTTTTAGTAAACAAACATTTTCTCATGCCGAGTCGGTAAGATCAAAGGAAAACAAGTTTGTTTTCGTTTTTTAGTCGGTTCTGTTGAAACAGGTTCTGTTGCAGTTGTGACATCCTTGGTAACCCTGAGAGCATGCAGATAGACTCTAGCATGGTCGCAGAGTATCAAGCATGATCAACAAGAAAATTTTTGTTTTTCCCCCAACTACCTATTTCGGCGACAGCAGCACTCTGCCCGCTAGACTAGCAGTCGAAGGGGGGGGGGGGGTTTGTTCGCCGAGGATAGTTGGAGCTCGCATGTGCTGCTTGGGGATGTAAAAGTAAGGTAATTCAGACACAACAACCGAAGAAAAAAAAACAGAAGAAAGCGAGCTTACTGATAATTTACCGTACTGGAGGTCGATGCTCACCTGACCTCCATGCCGACACCCCCCTTCTGAAGTGACCTTATTACCGGCACTTCCCTCCCTTTATGAATTCTAAAACCACTACATAATTAAATTCACTTAAGCAATAGACACCATTATAGCACAAAAATTTTAGAACCCTGCTAAATGATAAGTAAACCATCACTAATTTAAACCCTCAGGCAAATAGCAAAAACACACAAAAAAAAAATCACTAATTTTGATAAACTCGATTTATATACATACATATCACAAATTATTTATTAATTTTCAAAAGAACACCTTAAAATTATTAACTCTAAGCTACTATAAGCTAAAATGACTGGTCCCTAACATACGCCTTAATCTAAATGTACACCGTATAGAAAAAAAACTTACGTCTAATTCATCTAAATCGATAATTACCGTTACATAAGTGGAAAAATTTCTAGATTGTTAGTTTAGTTTATAAGAGTAAGTAATTTTTTATAATAGATTTAGCATAATTCAGTACATTAGTACATATAAGTTAAATTATTGTTTGTTAAATTGTATAATTTATAAATAAAAGTTTTGAATTATTTGAATTCTACTTGCGGTTTGTTTTCTTAATTCGTTGGTGTGATCATCAATATAATTTACGCTGACCTACGAGGCCGGTAATCGTACCATTGGTAAACGGTTTGCGGCTATAGCTGTTTGTGAGGTTTTACCGTATTAAATCCAGATACGGTATACTATATGTTTAGCGCCAAAAAAACAAATATGTATAAAAAATATAAAGATTATAACCACACGGAAATGCCGTCACTTAACCACTCGCAATAATTACCTTTCCGTATGTGTAAAATATATGCGTCAACAAATTCCGTGAGACTTCCTTCGCACCCCGTAACTTCAGTTTAGGACGTGTACAAAAATTTAACAATATTTCCTATGATTATATTTGTAGAAATACTGCAATGAATTTTTATTTGCGTATGATGAAAAGCTTCAACAAACATGCACAACACTCGCGAAATTTACCTAGGGTGTCTTGTTGTTAGGAGTAAAACCACTTTAGGATTACACGGAACTAAAACCGACCGAAAAATAACATACACGATTTAATTGAACGGTACGGTCTACACACCAGCACTGAATTTATATTGGAATTTAATCACCTTAGCACAAATGGTTATTTATTTTAATAGTTTCTAAATTTTTATTTTATCTTTTATTTTATTTTTTATTATAATTTGCCTTTGCACAACCGACGCTTAACTAAATGTGTCACCGCCAAATTTTCTTTATCTCACAATAATGTCCATTTACAAACAGCTGATTGATGCTGACTATGTACCAAATACATGATTACGTTTAGTTATATATAAAAGAAAATATATAACCACACCCCGATACTAATGATCACCCAAAAATTACATAGATAATGAGAAAGCACAACACAAGTACAATAGAGAAGTATTGATATCGATTAATACATAATCTGTCCATGTATATTTGTAAACGATCGTAACATACGAGTTAAATGCAAGATGTACAGATTGATAACAAGCTTACGCTATACCTGAAGTTTTCGCAAATCAGTGATGGACAACAACAAGGTCGCGTTCCCTTACACCACGCAAGTCTTAACCTTCTATAAGTATTTTAGTTTTACCGCAAGGAACAATTTGACTCAAATTGTTACACAGTTTTGTTTTGTGTTTCATTTGGTTAAACAATCAATTTTATTGTGATTTTTGAAGACAGTCATCATTTAAAAGGTACTATCTTTTGTTGTTTTATTTTTTGGGTTAAACTATTTATTCAATTATAAATAAATATTTCATAATAATTAGTCAAAGTTTTTAGGTTAGACTTTTAAATTAATTTTTTTATGAATAAAAGAGTTGACGGGTAATATATATGATACCTATACATAATTTTAGGCAATGAGTTCGAAAAAACAGTGGACTAAAATTAAGTGCAGTTTAGTCCAACACTGAAGGAAATTGGCAATTTCTTTGAAATTTCCAGCTATGAAGTTGATAGAAAACCAAAAATTCAAACAAGATTTATTATCAAAGTATTTATATTTTTTAACTTATTTTCAGGACAGTGACATATCATCAGAAGATACTTCTAATGACGGGCCAATTACAACTGACCATAAAAGGCCTGACCAGGAAAATAGTGAAAATCCATCGGGAACGCCTTCACCAACTCCAGAAAAGACATTTTCATTGACTCCCGACCTACTTTTGCTATTCCCAAAGCGACAACCAAACAAACAAAACAAAAGTCGGCTGCTACCAATATTCGTCAAGAGACATTTGAAATGATGAAATCAGTCTATGATGACCGGAAAACAAAACAAAACTCATCGCACGATGACTACGAGGTGCTTGGTGAACTTGTGGGTCGGAAAATACGAAATTTAAAAACACATTACGCAAAAGCTACTGTACAGCATTTAATCAACAATATAGTGTACGACGCAGATTTTGGAAAATATGATGTACCTATAATCACATATAGCAGCCCATTACAATCATCAAGTCCCATACGCCATCAGCTATTTCTATTAACTCGTTTGATGAAATTGTTATTTGTGATCAATAATTACTGAATAAAGAGTTAAACACTAGCGCTCGTCAAGAAGAACTGGTCAATCAGATTGTAGAGGAACCTTTGGCGTGGGCTGTTGCTACGTCTTTTGGCCTGAACTCCAAAAATGACTAACAAGAATAGGTTTGCTTAATTTTATTTTGATAATAAATAATTTGATATTGTACATTGAAAACCCTTGTTCAGTTTGCCTACTTTGCTAAATATAATTGTCAGATCCTATTGATATCATTAAATTACTAATACATATTAATTGATCTTGCGGTATGATTCTTGATACAGAAGCAGTAGAAACTTTAAATAAATATTTTAAAGATTGAAAACTGTCTCCAGTGGCCAAGTATCTCAAAGTTAATGCCAGACGATCCGTTACTGAAATTACATCCTGGTAATTTGTATTTTTCTTGGCGATTTTTGGTCCCAGCATATTTAATTAAAAATTCGAAATCGGTACTTGACATTCTAGTAAAATTTCGGAAAGATGATCTCAATTCTCCGTTTAATCCTATGTCGTCAGTACTTAAATCACATAACAATTCTTCTTTGCCGTAATTAACTCTCCATTTTAATAAAGAACTAACTCAATATCTCGGTTTACGTTTTCGGGTCTCACTAATTAAAAAAAATCCACAACTAAAAATAAATGTAACATCGTCATCTGACATTTTTGCAGACTTGACTCAATAAATAGAACAAACAAATCTTATGGAACAGTTTGTTTTGAAAAAAGGAAACTGTTTGTAAAAAACAAAACATGTTTTTGTTTTGATTTCTGAAAACAGAACTGTTTTAAAAACTGTTCGTTTGGTGGAAACCCGGCATTATATTTGACAGCACTCAGCAGTTCAAAATGTAAATGTACACCTGGCACCACAATAAAAGTTTAAAAATGTCATAAAAATGATAAAAAACTTGGACAAATGTACTATTTAAATAATTCATTTCATAATTTGTCGTTATTTTTAAGGAGCGAAATTACAATCAGGTATACATGAAGTTATTTGTAGCAATTATAAATGATCAATTTGAAAAATCAACTATATTTTATCTGATAACTTACGAAAATAGCCTTTTTCCATACAAAATAGTCATTTTGGTACCCTTAAAAGTTCACTTTTCATACAAGCAGGCCAGTTTATGTCACCATTACGTTAAATTAATCATCCTGGAAACTTAGACCGCAATAGCTGGATGCTTTCACGTGTCGCGTGACTCGTAGCTCCATCCTAATGTTGTAAGGATGCAAAGGCAAATCCTTCTGTGAAATTCGCCAAACAGTCGATGGATGAATGCCTAATTTTTGAGAACGTCATAGAACGTCCACTTTTTAGTCTGCCGCATCTTTTTCGATCCTCGACAGAAGCAGTCTCTTCAATTTTTCACTAACCATCATTGAATTGTTGACTCATAAAATCACGAATTTTTTTCAATACGAATTTTTTAAAGATCGATGATTTTCATAATAAGTTTGAATAACTTTAATGCGTTTTTCTAGCGTGTAACTATCCATCGTGAAAATTGTACATCTGTCTACTTCACAAATGTCAAAGATGACATAAAAAAGGTTGCGTTTAGAAATTATTTACTACTGACATCTAGGCGTGATTTGAAATACTATTTATATATACGGCTCTGTTATACACAGAAGTAAATCTTTCAGTTAAAAGTCAGTTAAGTAATAATGCTAAATTTTCTCATCTACGAGTATATACAGAAAAATGGCTTATTTTTCGGAAAAGTAAATTTCATTTTCAAGACCACCAAACCATAAAATGCAGCATAATAAGAAGGATCGCTCAAGGCGTTATTCGGTGTTATAATCCGGTTATTTGGTTATACTCCGGTTATTTGGTTATTCTAGGAAATGGAAGTCTGTTATTTTTCAGTACTAAAATTAAAATTTGTTTGTTGGGTTCGTAGGTTGGAGGACACTCTACAAGTAATAAAAATTAAAAAAGTAGCAAACAATATCTATAATAGAGTTTTATTTTCTTGAAAGCCGTATGAATTTTTAAAACAACACTTGGCCATATTATTATTAATATTATTTGTAGGTTAAAGAGAATAAGCTGAACAAAATAAAAACAGCAGACAGAGTTTTAAATTCATGTTTGTACTTTACGTAAGTCTTCTGTCGTTTTCATTCTATATATAGGATTACAAAGATTTCCTGTCAAGGCGGCTTATTTACATAAAAATCATAAATTTTATGAAAAACTATATAAAACATTCTAAACTAAACTATTCAACAATTTTGTTATTATACATTTCAACTGAGTACAGATCGATGGTATTACATAACATTAAATCATATACATACGTGTACATACGTGCTTTTATTATATTAGATTTAGTTTATTTGTGTCATAAATGCAGCAACAAGTTCATTCTAAACGAAATTCCGAATAGCAATTCCGAAAGCATCATAAAAATCAATGTTATATTATTCGAATCGAAACTAAACGATTTCATATAAATCAAAATTCAGAGCATACGTAAATGTACTTATACGGTACAGAGATGGGGGGGGGGGACGATTTATGTCCAAAATCGATTGTCTAAATCGAATAAAATGTATATTTTCAATTAAAATTCGATTTTGGGATCACATACATTCATTTTGTAATTTTCATTGGACTATTTTCTAGAATAATAACCTCTTTTGCTGACAAAATCGATTTGTGCGAACATTATTTCGTTCTTATTTTAACGATTTGCCATAAAAAAATTACGGAATTATGAACCAAAAAAAAATTGAAAAATAGAATTGGAAGAAGTTAGTTTTTCTTTCGCCCCATTTTTATACTTCATGCTTAAATATAAATCAAAAAATTATATCCTGAATATGAGAGAGAAATAAAAACTGAAAAAATGTACGAAATTTTCTTCTGCCATAAAACATAAAAAAAACTCGTCGAGTTATAAATTCAAAAGGATATTGCTTTTTGGCAAATTTTTTTGCTTTTTTTCTACATAAAATAAAATAATTGGTAAATTTTATTCTTTTGATTTTGAAAGATGAAAGTATTTTGTAACATGTACACTTCGAAATTCCATTGGCATGTGAGTGTACCCAGGAAGTATTTTGGTAAAGTAAAATTTGTGATACATAACGATTGAATGTTTTATGATGTGGAGGGATATGTAATTGAAATTTATTGAGGGAAATTATGTCTTTTTTATTATTAAAGAAGTTTTATGGAAAATACCATAATTCCCTTAAAAATTCATAACCTCAAATAAATGAATCAAGCAGAAACGAGTCTTAATGAAGTGTTGCAGGATTGAGTCTACATACAAACTTTCTTTTCTGTAACTAATATATTTGATCTGGCTAAATTGTCATATATGGTGGAATCATATGTATATTTATATTATTATCTGTTGCGCAGCCTTTCTAAAAAACATTTCGATAGTAGATATTATTCACTCCTAAATGAATACATCCATACTAGATATATTTAATAGGGATATTTCCATTAAGAAGAGAATAATCTCTATTATTGGAAGGTTATGTTTATAAATACCGAGCCACATATATTAGTACTCCCATGATTCAGCATAAAAAAATTAGCAGATTAAAAAATATGATTTAAACTAAATTATTCATGCCAAGTATTGTACATTGATACGAAAACACGATTCGTTTAAATTAATCTTCATCATCAATGGTAGTTTGATTAAGACCAATTCATTCATGGGGAACCCCAGATAAAAGCTTTGTTTATAATATGTGGATATAAGATCCTAATACTGCTTAGTTTGTCCGTTAGGCAAAATGTATACAAATATTACAATGCGACAACGGAAACTGTCTAGGTGGTTGTAGAAGTCAATCAACTTTTTAGTAATTAGTTTTACACACTTAAAGAAAACTTGGTTATTAGTGTACTCTAATTTGGAAAAAAGTTATTGTTTTAATTCAAGTGGACTTGAAATTTGTATCAGAAGTGAAAACAAAAGCGAGTGCACAAGTAGTAGGAGTAACTACATGTTTGTAGTTAGTCACCAGAAATTTTTTTTTCATTACAAAATTTTAATTCTCTTCAGCTTAATCCGGAATAACCCTACATTTCATGTAGAAAACGCATGTAGGCGTCAAATACAAAAACATCGATATTACCGAGGAGTTAAGAGGGTTAAAAACGTTTATCGGATTATACATATATATAATTCGCTAGATTAAAAGTTGTTCACTTTATACAAAAGCATGTAGTCTAATTCTCGGTCTTGACTCGCAAAATTTTGTTATGACCTAGCATCATGTTCTGACAAAATATATTTATATTGAATTTGATCATGCGCATTACACTGTGATAAAGAGAAAATTTATTAAAATTATTGATGTTTTTGTCATGACACCGTGACAAAATGAGTAGAAAATTTGTATTTTACTCTCAAATAAATAAAACAAAGAACATAGAAGGATTTTGCATATATTTTTGGTGTTAATAGTTGTGAATGAAAAAATACAATTTTGCCATAATATTCTATAGTCATGACAAAATTTTGCAAGTGAAGACCAAACATAAACATTACTTTTGTTGGTGGCAACTACAATCTGAAGAGAAGATCACTTTTCTTTTAAGAGTTCTAATTATTTTCAGTTCGAAGGTAACTACCATCCCAATTTTGGAAAGCTCGCCATCACTCGAAAAAAATAATCCGGCATAACCCTACAGTTCATATAAAAATATTCTAAAAAGAGCATTTAGCGGATTATATTTTTAATTCGCTAGATTGAAAAGTTTATACTTTTTGCATAAGCTTGAAATATTAAACATTATTTTACTAGTTGGACACTACAGTCTATAGAACAGACATTTTTTATTGAAAAATTATATTTCTTTTCATTTCAACTCCAACTCAGGGATGATATTTTCAGTGGATTAGGATTTTTTTCAGCTCCTTTGAATATGAAAAAGTACAGAAGTACTATCAACCTCAAAAAATTACTTAATAAATATTGTTTTTTAGTTTTTATTAAATTCACCTTTCAAGAAATAAGTATTAATACTATTTATGAAAAATATTAAAACTTCAGTGAATTTATAAAATTTGTGTCTACATGCTTATTCTATAAACACTTTGTTGCTAAACTTGCTTGGTGGGATAATTTGTATTTTGACATTTTTACACATATGTTTTTTTCGGCCAGGTTGTGCGAAAAGTAAACGTTAACGTACTGAAAATTGAAATGTGAAATGAATATCATAAAAAATCATTTAACAACCGAAATTTATTTGTGAAGGTGGATCAGTAAGTTTTATTTATTTATTAACTAAATGGAAATAATTTATTTTATGTTATATAATCATGATATCTAACCGGGTAAATTATCAAATTCGTAATCATTAAATCAAAGAATTTCTAAAACATTCGACAAATTGCTTCTCAAGACTCAAACCAATAATTCTATTATAGAAGCAAATTTTTTCCATATCAGTTTGGCTTTAGAGAAACCTATTTAATAATAGAACAAGTACATTAAATTACAATTGAAGATTTATTTGGAAATAAAAATTATGTTCAGTAGTTTTAATCTCTAAGTATAAAAAAACCTTCGTTCCTACATAGATTATATTAAACCATTATAGAATTATAAACCAGAATACATGGAAAGAAAAATATGAGCAACAGCATCTACAGTATTCGATATTTCTAGTGATTGGTGATTTTGCTTTATAATGGAGGAACCATTTTGCACAACAAGGAGGTCTTCTAGATCACTCTTTAAGTTTCAAGAGAGTTTGTTATATTTTTTCTGGTTTAGTTAGCATTGCACTCGTAATTTCGAGTTAACACTCGTTTTCCTACAATTTTGCTTCAGTAATGAATGATGAAATGAATCTCCCAAGTAAGTTTTTCACAAGAGAAACCCTGTTTTTTTGCTCGGTTGAGCCATGTTCAATAGTTCTTTATTAATTTCATCAACTATTTGACAATAACGAAAATAATAGGGACTGCTACTAATCGTCGATGTTGTGAGCAAGTCATGAGTTTGCGACAACTTAAATTCATTAGACTCTGTTTACTGAACACTCGGTTTTATATATTTTCCCGAGCAATTTTTTAATTTTTTGAGACTCACCGGTTTTAAGTTAGTACTGAGAACCCAAAATATAACAAAACATTTCACAACTTAGCTCTAGGAAATATTTTCTTTTATTTGAGATTAAATTTATGAAACTGGCATCACAAATAAAATTTTCCACTTAAATGGTAATTTTACACTATAGTGAAGTTTCCGACAAACTAAAAGTGACAAAATACTTTACAACAGCCCACAAAGTGTAAACCTAAACTTTAAAAAAAACTTTTTTTGTAAAACGAAAACAAATACTAATAAAAACAAGTTCACAATGGTAAGGTAATTTAGCCACAACAATGAGGCATAACCTTTCAATATATTTTCTAGAAACCAACATATTTATGCGGAGTTCTAGATTATTTTAATTTTAAAATTTTGCTATAGTAAAAATTGTAGTGGAGGTTCGAAGGTCAATGACAAGGCATCGTAGAGATGTCTAAGCTTAACGGTATATGAAATCATGTTAATTAGACTATTCTTAATGTTTTCTAGAAGTCAACATATTTTACTGTGGGGCAATCATAGATGTTTTTCAATTAAAAATTAGAATTAAGAATTATTTGAATTAAATTTATTTTTTAACAAAACTAGTTTTTGTAAAAGAACAGTAATTCAGCAAATTTACCATCAGACTCACTCACTCACTAGTAAAACCGTCTAAATTATCAAAACAAACCCTAGATTATTACTACCCCTACAGCCTACATTACTTAAAAAGCGATTATTTATTAACTATTAGTGCAGACCCACCTCATACACGCATCCTTGATCAGGTAAAAGTTCCTGATCTCGATATATACCGTTAAGCGTAGACATCTCTATGATGCCTTGTCATTGATCTTGAACCTCAACTACACTTTTTACTATAGCAAAATATTAAAATTAAAAAAAGAGAAAGCTTGGCGTCTAGAAAACCTTAGGCATTGCCTAATTAACATGATATTATATACCGTTAAGCGTAGACATCTCTACGATGCCTTGTCGTTGACCTTTGAACATCCACCACACTTTTTACTATAGCAAAATTTTAAATTAAAGAAATATATGACTGCCCATCGCATAAATATGTTGGCTTCTAGAAAACATTAAGAATTGTCTAATTAGCATGAGTTCATATACCGTTAAGCGTAGACATCTCTACAATGCCTTGTCATTAACTATTGATCCTTACTACACATAGTGTAGGTAAAATTTAATCAGAATATTTGTGTATACACGCTTTTAAGCTTTTGTAAGGTTTTTTGTCAATTTGTCGAAAACTTCACGCTACCTAATTTTACTTGTATCTGTTGTTTAAAATATCACAAATGTATTTGATATATTCTAATTGTTATTGATTTGCATACTTTTAAACGGATTTAATCAAAGACTAATCAGTCCAACAAAAGGTTTAATCTGATTCACATTGACCAAGTTTTTTTTCCAAGATCCGGTAAAACTGGGATTTTGGAATCTGCACCGTGGCTTAATGGTATTAACTCACCAATCAATCAAAAAATACCATTTATATTGACAATGCAAGCGTAATACAAATAGAATGTTGTAGTCTTTTAATATCTCGAAAGTGAAATTTTTAAGCATAATTATTTTTAATGGGTCTAAGAAAACTGGGGTGATTGCAAGATATTTGCTTTACATCGAGTTGATTTAATTGTTAGTACCGTAGTGGTCGGTACGAACCATAGGGTGTTCTCTCTTTCAAGTAACTCCAGATTAGTGCTTCCAGCTAATTTGAGGGAATATTACTGACAAGACAGAAGGTACTATTATTTATTTTTCGTATAATTCCGCTCCATTTCCTATATCTACACCTACTGAGTTATATAACTATCGTCGATTAAATATATAAATATAGAGGAAATAGTCAATAACAAGTAATGTGTTTATTTTTTGTTTTTTGTTCAGAGAGAGTCTTGCTTTTAGAGGTTCGCAATGTTTTAAAGGTAATGATACAAGAATTAACAATATCAATCAAATAAATGTCAATCGTTGTTAGGGTTTTCATGATGATTAATGATTGTTCAATATGAACAGAGTCATTTAACAACAACCTCATATGCAGCTTTGCATATCACGTTGTAGTTAAATGCTAATTTAGCTATAATAATTAAATTTAAATGCAATTCTGCACTTTTGGATGTTATAAAGTATTGAAATCGATATATGACCAAATATAATGTAAAATACAACAACAAGTAAACATCAAATTTGTATATAAATGACAAAAAATAAATGAACAACTTAGTTCTAATTAAAACTACGACTCACGCTTTTATTTAAATATTCCGGTATTAGCCCCCACCAGTGGAAAGCTCGGAATTTAGAGTAAAAGTGTAATATTAGTTCAAGCTGAGGCTGAACTAAACAGTGGTCCTTCGAGCCATTAACAACAGGCGAATACAACCGGGTAGTCTACGACTAACACGCAAAAATAAATCAATTGGCAAACAAGAACTGCCGAATTAAAAATAAAAAATGGAAACGCGGGCATTCAATCAGGAGGAGCTTGCGGCTCAGATTGATAAAATGTACAATAACTACAAGAAGGATGGTCCAGAGAGGAAAACAAAAACCTACCTCACTAACCGTATACAGCAATTAAAAGAGCTCTATGCAAAATTTCAACAAACAGATGATAAAATAAGAGAACTGCAAGAAGTCAACTTAGACCATCCGTGCTTCAAAATGGTAACACGTGTAGTGGCAAGATATAACGAATTTATTACGATCATGCGTGCAAAATTAAACAACTTCCCACCACTTATACCGGTCCCAGATCATCGCAGTACAAATCAACCAGAGATTGAGAACACTCAAACCGGGTCCGACACCAATTCTAACAGCAAAGACACAGGGTTGGAAATAACGAATCCAGAGTTGCAGCAATTAATAAAACGGCAGACTATTCGGATGAGAAGTCTCTACAGAAAGATTGATGAGGCCGAAGACCTTGTCGTGACTGGGCCAAAACCGGCAATGAAACTGTCACTAGGAGTGATGCAAAACTCATGGAGCAAGTAGCTCAACTGCATGAGGAAATTTGCATGCTCGTTACCGATGAAGAAGAACAACGTATAAAGTACTTCACAGAACAGTACTTCGAGAACATCGATAACAAGTGTCAAACAGTAATTCTTCAAATAACAACGACTATAGAAGAAACCGACAAAATTTTACCAACAAACCAAACAATGGACATTCGGCTACCACGAATTCAAATCCCAATATTTGCTGGGGATTACCAGAAGTGGCCTGGATTTCGTGACACATTCACCAAACTCATCCATGAGAACAGACAGATCAGTGATACCCATAAAATTAACTATCTAAAGGGTCAGTTGGAGGGTGCTGCGGCCAAATTAATTAACCACCTCCAACCAACAGAAGAAAATTACGAAGCCGCCTGGGGAATTTTGAATAGCAGATATAACAATAGAAGACTACTGATTTCAACATATTTAAATACGTTGCTCAGTCAAGCAAATATGAACATAGAGTCTGCAGCAGCACTGAGAAATCTTCACGATACAACAACTGAATGTTTGTACGGAATACGTAACGCAGGGGTCAACATTGAGTCTTGGAACTCAATAATAATCTTCATCTTAACTAAAAAGCTAGACAATGAGTCGAGGCGGCTCTATGAGATCTCCTTAGAAGATCCAAGGGAATTCCAAACAACAACGGAATTTTTAAAATTTCTGGAAGGAAGATTCAAGTCATTAGAGGCCAATGGCAACCAAAAGCCAATAATCCTACCGACAACCGCCTCACGAGAAAACAAAGGTCACATAGTTAAACGGGCCTTCTTGACAACAACAAACATCTGTGTCTACTGCCGCGGGGGACATAAAATTAATGAATGTGGAGGATTTAGGAAATTAAATTCCAGTGAAAGATCGCAAATTGCAATGCTTCATAAATTATGCAGAAACTGTTTATCGGCAGAACATGAGACACATGAATGCAAGCAGAGGAATCAATGTAACATATGTAATTGTAGGCATAATACAGGACTGCACATCGATTCCAACACAGAGCGAGTATCTAAAAGTTATTTGACCACACAACTGGGTCCTGCGATATTACCTACAGCCCTAATTGCTTTAACAACAAGCGAGGGAAAATGCAAGCTCTTCAGAGCATTAATTGACCCAGGATCTCAGGCGTCATTCATCTCCACAAACGCAGAAAATCTGCTTAAGGCGAGGCAGAGACAGGTCAACACTAGAATATCAGGAATGGGAGGAAAGGAAGCCGGAGTGTGCAGTCACAAAGTCGAACTAACTTTATCTTCAAGGCTTCAGAGTTCCTTTGCAATTAAGTTTGAAGCAATGGTGTTTAAAACATTAACTGATAATATTCCAGACATCGACTTTGATACCAACAAATGGGCACATTTGCAGCATTTACAACTTGCGGATCCACAATACAACAAGTCCAATAGCATTGATGTAATAATCGGGGTGGACTACTATCCTCTAATTGTAAACAGTAACATCATTAGAGGGCGCCCACAAGATCCAATTGCCCAAGAAACCGAACTTGGTTGGATTATAATGGGCAGCACGGGGTATGACCAGGAAGATAAAATGTTGTCAATGGTCACCACCAAAACTATTAAGCAACAACTACATTTATTAATAGAAAATGATGCCATTCCGCAGCAAAAAACACATACCCAGGAGGAAGCAATCGCGGAAAAAATATATGCAGAAACGACAACGCGACAACCAGATGGGAAACACATGGTACATTTACCGTTAAAAGTAGAACCATCCATGCTAGGAGAATCCAGAAAAAAGGCAGTAGCACGATTACTACAAATCGAAAGAAAGTTTCTGAAAGATAAACCGTTCGCTAAACTATATCACGAATTCATGGAAGATTATCTAGCGCAAGGACACATGCAATTGGTAAAAGATAGTCCAGGTGACAGTCTAGTATACTATATACCACATCATGGAGTGATCAACCACGAAAGTGCTACCACAAAGCTAAGAGTAGTATTCGATGCATCGAGCAAAACCACTTCTGGACTATCGTTGAATGACATAATGATCAACGGCCCCAAAATTCAAAGTGATTTAATTGACATCATCTTGAGGTGGCGAACACACAAATTCGTGCTAACAGCAGATGCGGAAAAAATGTTCCGGCAAATCTGGATGCATCATGGTCACCAAAACTTACAGCGCATATTGTGGCGAAAAAATCCATCACAACCAATAGGAGAATACAAACTAAAAACGGTTACCTATGTAACAACGGCAGCGACGTTTCTTGCTGTAAGAACATTAATGCAATTGGCAAACGATGAAAAGAACAACTATCCGACAGCTGCAGAGATCATGGAAAGAGATTTTTACGTAGACGATCTACTAACTGGAGGTGACAGCGTTGAGGAGGTTGTTCATTCAACAACAGATGGCACCATTCAACAACAGATGGCAAGTCTTGCACAGAGCGGAGGATTTCCATTGCACAAATGGGCATCGAATTCAGCTGAAGTCATGACTAACGTTCCTGAGCACCTACGAACAAAAGGAATGATCAATTTAAAGATCAACCACATAATAAAAACACTAGGGATTCTCTATAATCCTGAAGATGACACATTTGAATTTGACCTGTCCAGGCTAAATCTTTCAACGGAAGAACCAACAAAACGTCTACTGTTATCCGACTCTTCCAAATTATTTGATCCTGTCGGCTGGTTATCACCAATAACGATATCAGCAAAGCTGTTAATGCAGGATACCTGGAGAGCTGATACACAGTGGGATGACAAGCTACCAGAAGCAATTGAAGAAAAATGGAAAAAGTATAAGATCGAACTAGATGAATTAAGCAGAATAAAGGTACCAAGATGGGTTAAAACGACGTCAACGCAAAAATCGGAATTACATGGATTCGCAGATGCTTCGCAACAAGCATATGCAGCGGTGGTTTATTTAAGAACCACAAATACGTTAGAGCAAATTACAACCAGCTTGCTGGTAGCAAAAACCAGAGTTGCTCCAATCAAAACAAAACTGACAGTTCCAAACCTGGAACTAAACGCAGCGCATCTGTTATCTAGGCTATTAGGATACGCGAAAAATACCATGAATATCCAAGATGTAAAGTTGTTCGCTTGGACGGACTCCACCATAGTTTTAAGCTGGATGAGAGCTGATATCTCGAAGTTAGAAACCTTTGTAGCCAATCGAGTATCTCAGATTAAAGGTAATTTACCTCAGCTACAATGGAACTACGTACCAACAAACAAAAACCCAGCTGATTTAGCAACAAGAGGAGTAGCAGCGTCTACCATCACCTCACAAGACTCGATCTGGTGGACGGGACCAACATTTTTGCAGGAAAACTCAGATGCATGGCCATCAACACCCTCCTATAAGGGTCCGCAAACACAAGCTGACCACAACCAGGACAGCGCAGAAGTTATCACTTGCTTCACAATAACTGCTGAATCCAACAGGCTGCATGAATTAATTGATAAAATTTCAAATATTCATAAATTGAAGCGTATATTGGTGTACTGCCAAAGGTTCATAAATGTGCATGTTCATAAACAACGGCAACAGGCGAAAGAAGTTACAGTACCAGAACTGAAACTCGCGGAAATCCAAATAATTAGGATTGAACAACATCGATACTTCCGTAAAGAACTTCATGCATTGATAAGTGGGATTTTATTGAATAAAAAATCGAAACTATCTGCTTTAAAGCCAGTCATCGGCTAAGATGGGATATTACGATCACACGGACGTTTACAGAATTCGCAACTAGCAATGAATCAAAAGCAACCCATTATCTTACCGAAGGAAAGCTCTATCAGCAAGCGAATAATTGAAGATGCGCATACGACTACAACACTTCATGGGGGCATACAACTAACATTGGCAAATGTTCGCAATAAATTTTGGATAATTAATGGAAGAAATCTGACACGTCACATTATACAGAGATGTGTTACATGTGCTAGGTTCAAGCAAGCAACCCTCAACCAACTAATGGGTGATTTATCGGCCTGCAGAGTTATTCCCTCACGTCCTTTCAGCAAGGTGGGTATTGGATTATGCCGGGCCGATTCAACTAAGGAACAAGATAGGAAGAAATCAAATTACGTACAAGGGATACATTGCGGTATTTGTATGCCTGACCACCAAGGCCATACATGTAGAAGTAGTCAGCGGATTAACAACAGATGCGTTTATAGCAGCTTACCGCAGGTTTGCATCTCGCAGGGGGTTGTGTACAGAAATCTATTCGGATAATGGTACCAACTTTGTTGGTGCGGAACGAGTATTGAAAAAACAAAGCAAGCAGATTGCAACTCTAGAACCGGAAATTGCAAGGGTATTTCAACAAGACGAAACAACCTGGCACTTTATACCACCTGCTGCACCACACTTTGGTGGAATATGGGAGGCAGGGGTAAAGTCAGTATAGACTCACATGAGAAAAGTCATAGGCGAGACCGCATTGACATTTGAAGAAGCAACCACAATAACGGCTCAAATAGAGGCATGTTTAAACTCTCGACCATTGACTACCCTGTACGACGATCCGGAAAATCTAGAATTTTTAACACCTTATTTTCTAATAGGCGGACCAATAAAAGTAGTTCCAGAAAGTAAGGACGATACTTGCACACTAAGAACGTGTTGGCATTTAGTACAAAAGATTGTAGATGACTTTTGGAAAAGATGGTCTAGCGACTACCTGCAGCAGTTACAACAACGTACTAAATGGAGGAAACGTCAGCCCAATTTAGTTGTAGGAGATGTCGTTCTAATGAAGGAAGAAGCACTGCCGCAGGCGCGTTGGAAAATGGGGAGAGTATAGGAGGTGCATACTGGCTTGGTTAGTATTGCATCCATAAAATGCAACCAGAATATTTACAAACGACCTATCACTAAACTGTGCAAGCTACCAACCAAGGAAGACAATTTATGGTCACAACAAATAACCAACGCAAAGTAAACTCCAGGTGCAAAGCTAACAACGTCTAACATCAACGATCCAGTCAGACGCCAACCAGGAAGACAGCCAAAAGAGGGGATCAAGCTCCATCTGGCAGTTTTGGCTTTGATGACCATCTGCTTTTCTACTAGCAGCGCAAAAGAACCGATGCAGATTGAGAACTTCAAACATTCTACTGGCATATATCTTGAGGAAATCAGTAAGATGGAGCTAGTTGCCATGACATGGACCTTGGTTGTGCGATATAATTTAAATACGTATTGGGATGAAACAGCTCAAGCATACCGCCTTATAGACGAACTTGCAACTATGTGTAAAAGAATACATACAGTAATAGATATGGAAAAGTTTAACTGTCAACTAGTAATTCAGCAACTACGATCTCAAATGAGTAGAATAGATGAAGGCAATCAAGAAGCGTAACAAGAACGAAGCGTGGAATTGGAGACACTACTGGACTAGTGTTAGGTGACATATTTGGAATATTAACACAGAGAGAAGCAGATCAATATGAGGAACTTTTTCAAACTATAGAAACCAATGAAGATCATTTATTACTGCTAATAAAGAATCAAACCTCAATAATTGATAACTCTGTAAAACTATTCAAGCACAGCCAAAATGCCACAGTACAGGCAATCAATAACATTCAGAGGAGGTTGCAGCACCTAGACCAAAGCGTAAACAACACACGTCTAACGGAACAACAAGTATTAACTATTTTGATGACATCCCTTGTACTAGTCGTCGCCACGGGAAACTTACGGGACGTGCAGGAAGCATTACTAGAGGTTATTCACAATGCACATCTAAACATTTTACACCCACTTTTGTTGAGCCCATCACAACTTGAAGAACAGATAGCAACCATCAGACACCAAATACCAGTCTCCATTACAATTCCGGGGCACGGATTGCGCAAGTTAGACCACTTATTTAAAAGTATGACAACCAGGACTAGAGTGACGAAGGCATATGTGATAATCGAGATTTCAATTCCCTTATCATATGTCTGGTCCTATAACATTTATTCAGTACTAGCTGTGCCTAATATATTAGCAGGTGAAAGGTATGCACATATAGTACCAACAACCGAATTTATCACAGTTGATCTTCAAAATGAACATTTCACGCAATTAATAGCTAGAGATATATCTAAATGCAATATTATCAATGATGATCATCTATTGTGCGAGATACCAACAATACTGTCGGGTGTCAGGGAAGGAACCAACTGCGAAATCGCAATATTGCAACACAGGTCCAACTTACAAGACATATGCGAGATAAAATACCAGAATGTTACATCAAATCTTTGGATAAAACTATACGCACCAAATCAATGGGTGTTCATAATGACAAGGGAAACAACTGTGACAGTCGTATGTGGGTCAGTGACAAACCGAAAGCAATTATCAGGGTCGGGAATAATAAAGCTAGATTCGGGATGCGTCTTAAGAGACAATCGCGTAAGCATACTGGCCTCTGAGAGATTCGAAACCACCATAGAAAATTTCGGAATTGCACCATACCTAAAGGGGATGCACTTAAAAGATTTAACAATAGAAGTAACTAAACAAAACTATGAGGAAAAGGAGCTATTAACCACTCCAGATACAAGGGGCTTAGAAAAACAAATCTCCACTATGAAAGAGGCAGAAGAGAACACAACCAACGATCACTTTCATCATTATACAGCAATACATCTTATCCTATGGATAGCAGTTGCGGTGGGAATAACGGTCATAATTCGTCGCATACGAAGAAAACCTCGAAACCAATCATCTGTCCTTCCAATGGTCTGTATGACACCTTCTCCAATCGCAAACACATCAGGCAACCAAACAACACCAGCGAACGTTACTACCCGCGCCGCAAGATGTTCAATATGAACAGGGTCATTTAACAACAACCTCATATGCAGTTTTGCATATCACGTTGTAGTTAAATGTTAATTTAGCTATAATAATTAAATTTAAATGCAATTCTGCACTTTTGGATGTTTTTTAAAGTATTGAAATCGATATATGACCAAATCTAATGTAAAATACAACAACAAGTAAACATCAAATTTGTATATAAATGACAAAAAATAAATGAACAACTTAGTTCTAATCAAAACTACGACTCACGCTTTTATTTAAATATTCCGGTATTAGCCCCCACCAGTGGAAAGCTCGGAATTTAGAGTAAAAGTGTAATATTAGTTCAAGCTGAGGCTGAACTAAACAAAACACAACCCGTCTGAACTTTTTGTATTGAAATTTTCTGGAGCTTGTTGTGCAAGGTCTACTAAAGCGTAGGTAAATATAATGGTATATTTTTATTCAGCGATCATCAAATAAGAAACGCTTCCCAAATTACCAGAGGCTCCATATTAATGTGTGTTCACAATCAATTTACTTCTCTTATCAATCTTAACGCACATACAAAATATTTATTAATTTTCAATTGCGTGAGGCAATTGGCGAGCAATCATAACGTCGTGTTTTTATGAAATTTTAGCCTAACGAAAATGAAAAATTCAAATATCTAAATTCGCACGCCTATCATAGTTGTAATTTTCTCTTTCCCACACAAAAAACAATTTCCCCTCGTCAACAACAAATCAAATCTAAGTAATCTCTGTCTTATTTTCAATTTTGTTTTAACCTTCAAAGTATTCATATCTATCAGAAAATAATTAATTCAAATTGTTCGACCTTTAGGCCATACAAATAGAGAGCGTCTAATATTTTTACAGACAATACTATTTCGCTGTCTCACAATAAAATTAATTAAATAGACATTTTAAAAGACAATTAAAAGAACACTTACCCGCAAGTAATGTAAATATGCAAATTCCTATTATCTTCATAATTTTAACCACAACCATATCACGCTAATATTAATTTAAATATTTTATGATAAAACATTAATTAGTAATTTAATTATAATTTTCCTTCTTTTATGTTTAGTATTACTTTACACTTATTATTTTTATATTTTAAAATTTATTGATGAAACACACAAGCAGTCTTTTATTCTGTTCACCACTCATCATAGTCCAGCATCTCAAATGCTACTTATCTCCTAAGTTCTGGTTTTGTTAAAAATTTTATGCGACATCACAAAATCGTGTTATCTGTAATGAAATAAAAATAGACAATGAAACACAATGAATTGAAATAATAATTATGTAATAATAAATATAAATTTATTTATGTTTTTGGAGATTATGCAATGCAAAAAATGCCTATTAAAATACACTTTCAGACAAAATAAACAATTTAGGTACAAATTTAATAAGTACACATTATACCTCAGGCTAATCAGAATAGAACAATATGTTTTAAAATAAATATTTTTCTAGGAGTTGCCTAAAGCTAGATTATTATTATACAACGAAATATTGGTTTACGTATACCAATGCCTATATATGTCTACGGTTATATCACAATATATGGACTTTATATGAATGCAGGCCCAAAAAACGTAAAACGAGAAACGCTTTCATACAAATGCTATGAAAATAATTTTTTGTAAAGTTTTTTTTTACTTTACCTATTTATATCTCGTAAATGTAGCAGAAAAATAAATTTTCATTCTCCTGAACTTTAACTGGGTGTATTTATCTTTAATTGTGATAAATTGTTTCTCATTTTTAAGGTAGTTTTCAATCAGAATTTTACCATTTTCCACTATGATGTCTTTATTTTGATATTCGTCGTATCAAATGTCACATCGTCTGAAAAGTTATCGGTCTGACACATAGATGGTGCTACATATTTAAAATCTATATGATTTTAAAATTTTACCAACCTTCAAATGATACCTGTTAAAATTTCATGACATTTGATCAATAAGTTAACAAGTTTCGGTTGTTTTAGTGACGCTACTTTTCTTAGTTTCAAAACTATGGAAAAAAAAGAATTTAGTGTGTTGATTACATTGTTTTTTGATGGGAAAAAATACCCTTCGAGCAAAGCAGTGCTTTAATAAGTGTTATTCAGGCTCTGCAACAGGATAATCAACCATCATTGACTTATATGCTGAATTTAAACGTGGTCGTACAACCGCCGATGATGGACCACGCTCTGGACGCCCAAATGAGGCTGTGACTCCAGAAAACATAAAAAATCCACGAAATTGTTTTGAAAGGCCGTAACTTGAAGTTGCGTGAGCTAGCTGACGTTGTAAAGATATCATGGAACGTATTGGTCATATTTTGCACGAACATTTGTCCATGAGAAACTGTGTTCGAAGTGAGTACCGCGTTTGCTCACAATGAATCAAAAACGATAACGTGTCAAAAATGATTTTTATGAGGTATGTGACAATAGATGAAACATGGATCCACCACTATACACCAGAGTCAAATCGGCAATCCGCCGAATGACGAGAGGCCGGTGAACCTCGTCCGAAGCGACCAAAAGCACAACAGTCGGCTGGATAGGTTATGGCGTATTCGTTGACTACCTTGAGAAATGATAAAAGATCAATAGCGAATATTATATTGGGCTATTGGTGTGTTTGAAGGAAAACATCGCTAAAAAACAACCGCAAATGAAGAAGAAAAAATTGCTATTTCACCAATACAGTACACCATGTCACAAGTGGATCGCAGCAATGGCAAAATTGCACATTGAATTGCTTCCACATCCATCATATTCGCCAGATTTGGCCCAGAGTGATTATTACTTATTTGCAGATCTAAAAAAAAGCTCCAGGGAAAGAGATTTGGCTCCAATGAAGAAGTGATTGCCGCAACTGAAGCTTATTTTGAAGACAAAGATAAATCATTCTACAAAAAAGGAATCGAAATGTTAGAGAGGCGTTGGGTTGATTGTATCGCTCTAGAAGGAAATTATGTTCATGAATAAAATGTAATTTTCCCCAAAAAATTGTGTTGTTTTTGTTAGACCAGGAACTTTTCAGACGATGTGTTATGTAGAGCATAGCTTTTGCGTATGCATGCATATTGAAGAGTAGTATTATTTCGTTATTATTCTCTATGTCATCTACTATTCATGCAAACACATGGACATTGCTATATATACAGGAAACCCTCGAAGAACACGATTAATTGGTTCCGTGTTCTTTGAAACTCGTTTTTTTTCAAGTACCGTGTTCTTGAAGGATTACCTGTATTATACGACGATCATCGAATTAAAGACTTCATAGCAGAAAATTCCAAATGAAAGGAGAATGAACATTTATTTTTCTGCCACATTTACGAGATATAAATAAATAAAATAAAAAAACTTTACAAAAAGAATTTCCAAAGCATTTGTATGAAAGTTTCTTCTTTAAATCGATATTTAAAATAAAACACGTGAAAGCCCAAGAAAACCTAAACAGTCCCAAAAAGTAATTTTTATTTTTGGGCCTGAAAAGTAACCTAACTGGGACCGTACGGTTTTTTGGTAAAATTTGCTATCCCAAAGTACTACCAATAAACTGATGTTTGGAACACGTTAGGCAGATTATAGTTCGTGTATAAACGTTGAATATCTTTTTACGTTTTATTTATCCGTAAAGTGTCGGTAATTTTGTCCAATAATTAATCTGCAAACTACATCATTGTGGTATTGACAAAAAACCAACTTTGGACTGGTAACGGTATAGTTTTTGGCCGACCTCTATTGCGATATTATAAAATAAAAATACCAATTTCCAGCTGTGCGATTTACGATCCATTTGTTGTTACTTTGTCCGGTTACTAATTACGTGTTTTGTCAGTTTTATTATCCGATGTGAATTGTAGCTTCTAATTTCTAGGAGTACTTCAAACGGAACCTTTTGTCTGAATGAGTTCGGTATGGTTAACATAGCATTTTTTTCTAAATTTGTATAGAAAACAAAACGCTTTTTGCTGGTTTCTTTCATTAATTTTCATTTTTTAACAAATCGTTTAATTATATGATAGAACTACTGCTTTCTGACAAAATTAAGAAAACAAAATAAAAACGTTTGGTAAATTATTAAAAACAATTAAAAAAATCATTGCGATTCGTTCACCGTTGCCGCCATTTTATTTTTCACAATACCGGAATATTCTGGATTTTAAAAACACACAATATAGACACATGGAATTAAAAACACACAGTTAATTTAATTTAAAAACATAATTTATATTTGTGAAACAATTAAAAAATTTTACCTTTTATTTTTTAATGATATAATTATAACTCTTTTACACAAATTTTTCTTTTTATGGTAAGAAGATACTGAATGACTTAAGATATTACTTTTTTTAATGTATTCGGTATAAAACATGTTGAATTAAGAAAACGTACTTCGTATTGCACTGTGAAAAAAAGAAGTTTTGAACGAAGTTCCATACACATATTTTTGAAATATAATTAGAAAAGAGTGAGGATGGTTTTTTCGTTTTGGTTGACATACAAAATACTAAACTTGATATTTTTTATGAAAAATTATGGGACCACAACAACAATTTGATCTGCAAAATATAATCGGATACACCATTCTCCCAAAATTGTGTCTTGTTTTAGTTTTACTGAGATAATATTTTATTCATATGGAATACAAGCATAACAATTGTTCATCATAGGAGTTCCTATGGGACGTTAAAGACATATGAACCGGTTTAAATGGTTATTTCTATAATTTTTGATAGCACTTATTTATTTTAATTTGCACGCGCATTGCATTTCCGCACCTGCATCATTACGGTTGTGTCAACGGGTTTTCTTGAATGCAATCAAGTCCGATACATGTATTAGTAAACCACGCTAAAATTGGTTCTAACTCCTCCGGTAAATAATTTTCCCGGGTTGTAATGTAATATACGTGATCATTTCGCCATGCAATGCGAAATCGACATCTGTATTATGTCTTCCTAGAATATGCCTAGTATTTTCGAAGATTTTTCACTATGTGAAGTAGGCAACCATTAACGTTGGTTTCTGGAAATAGTGTACGAATGGCTTGATGGATTGCGAGCTCGTAATCCACATTTATACCTTCTGAATTGAGTAGAGACCAAATCTCGCATAACATGTAGAATGATTTTGTATATGTTCCAGCTTTTTTATCCGGCAATAAACAAAACAGTACAGGTAAAACAGTACTTCTGGTCTTTCTAGCCAGTATGATGAAAATTTGAGAAAACAAAGGAGAAGAGAACAAAAAAGTACTCCACGTTGAGTGATATTCCCTGCCAAATATGAGAATATGTTGCGGGTTTGGTTGAACTCGACCTGAATCCCCTAGTAATAAATGCTTAAAATTGATCGGGCTATACTCGTAACGTGTATATTCATCAGAAATATTAATACCTTCGCGATATTGTGGATTAGTTGGCACTCTTAAATTATTAACTCCTTCTTTGGATATTTCTGCGCATAGTACTGCCACATGAAAAAACCCTTGTAAAAACCCTTTGTATTTGCGCCGGTTTTTCCATTGTAGGGTCTGTTAACTGTTTCATGGCTGCATTTATTTTTTGAAGAACAACATTTCCTGCATCTCCCACTGTACAACATGAATGGTCCATTCTTATAGAATGGAATGAATCATCATTCATATTAATTAAATTTGACTGGATTTCTACCACCAGCAAGCGGTACCCCACAAATTGGAGTATTTTTAAGCGTTATTTTTAATATACAAATATCAGCCAAAATTAAGGGAAACATAACCGGAGAAATAAAATTCATTTTCGCTTAGTTCAAAATCGTTTGAGTCAAATTTTGATATCGAACGGATAATCAAGGAAGCTGGGAAATTCGTCGATGAAGATAAAACATGCTGCAGTAACTGGATGATTGTGGTATAATGTGAGCATGTGTGATGAAGTATTTTAGTTTCTTTCTGAATGAAAAAATTTTAACTTGGTAATAAATAATTAAATAAAAAGATTGTGAAGAATTACTGTGGACATTTGGATTTTCTGTTTATTCTTTGCTAAAATAATTTATTATTTCGATTTTTTGGCATACGAATAAGTTTCCGAGTTTTTTCAGTTTTTTTAAACTGCATGTAACAATTACATTGAAAATCAACACATTTACGCTTAAATTCTAATTTAGTGATTCCTATTTTTTTAGTTCCAAAGTCACCCAGCAAACGTAGAAGTACTTCCAGAAATGATGCACAAGTAATGAAGAAAAGTACTTCAAATTACAATTTGCAATTACGTTATTAAACATATAAATAACGGGTGTTTTTAAGCCTGATAGAACTTAAAATAGTAAAAAATAAAACAAAAAATTACATTTTTATGAAAAATATACTCTGTCAGATCTCAGTATACTCTGGCAAATCATCATGCATAGACTGGATCTTGAACAACGCTACGAAATTATTAAAATTTACTTTGAAAATCATGCCGGGGATCGCGTTACGGTCAATGAAGATCGTTACCGCACCTCGATCAATGATTTTTTGTTTGAAAATATGGATGACGTTGATCCGGGCGAGATGTGGTTTCAATAGGATGGCGCTACGCGCCATAAGGCGACTGCAACCATCGTCTTATTAAAATCAAAATTTGGTGCGATTTGACACCTCGCGATTATTTCCTGTGGGGCTACGTGAAGTCACTGGCTTATGCTGATAAAAGAGCAACAATTGACGCCTTGGAGGCCAGCATTGTTCGTGTTATTCGTAACATACGGCCAGCTGTGCTCGAAAAAGTGGCCCAAAATTGGACATCCATAATGCGTTTTGTCAAGAACAGCCGCGGTGTTCATATGCCCGAAATCATTTTCAAATATTAATGCCATGTATTGATCTGTCGAAAATAAAAAAAATTGTTTACAATTTAATTGTTTGTGTTATTTTTTACAATTTCAAGTTCTACCGGGCTTAAAAAAACACCCTTTATTTACAATTTGATTACGCAACAACAATTTGTTCTATTCTAATATTATATCTATTCCACAAAGCACTATTTCTGAATTAAACACTGACAAACTAAACATACACACCTCGAAGATGTACTTGCACTATATTTTAATTACACTTTGTGGCGACAGAGAGGAGACGAAACATAATTATTTCTATCGTGTCTACTAACTAACCTTCTAGTACATTTAAATAAATATTTCCGAGTTAACAGTTCCTGGCCATATTCCAGAACTCCTTCCAAAATTCATTTTAGAATCCCATTCCATACAACATACCAAATCCCATCATAATCGGTTAAGAAATGACCGAGTTCCGTCCCAGGTGGCCATATTCCAGAACTTCTTTCAAAACTCATTTTAGAATCATAGATCACCCAACATACCAAACCTCATCTTAATCGATTAAGTCGAGTTTAATAATGCATGAACCAAAGTTTAATAATTTTTACTGAATGAATGGTACCGGACGATACCTAAATCATCTAAATTGTCTCAATAATATTCGTGTTTTCATATATTTCAGTAATGGATAATGTCGATAAATTTTTATTTTGATGAATTTTAATCTCCATAGAGATGATTTCTTAACCGACCATGATTACGGGAGGGTGTAAAATAGGAGGAGGAGGAGTAATGCTCGGCGAAAATGGGGGCGATGTGGGTTATTGACCAGGGTGTATTGACCTGGAGGTAATATCCTGGAATGCAAAGTCCTAGGCCCTTGATTATTTATGAATTGAACTTAGGACAGCGTTGAAACACATTATATTATATTTGGTTAAATATTTGCATATCCTTGAAAAACAAATAGTGCATTTTTGACAATACTGTTGTTGTATTTACTGTTACCATCAAGACCGTAGCGAGTACGTATATAAATTTAAACTCATACAAACCAACAAACTTCTTCATCCATATTGTGTTTTAACACAATATTTATATTTAAATGAAATTTAATTTTTATTTGAAATCTCGACAACACCAAACACTATAACAAAAATTAAAAAATTACTTATCACAATTAATTCCCACTGAAATTGTTGTTTTTTCAAATAAATACACAATTCACCGCTGATGAAAAGCCCACCATTACTCACCATGTAAATAATACCGAATAATATCTGCAAAAATTGTATAATTCCCATGAGTACCGCATTACAATGTCAAAACAATGTTTCCAAACATTTTTCCACCAATTAAAAAAAAACACGATTTCGAAAATAAAATGCTAGCGATATTTATGTGGCTGTGGTAAAACTACTTTGCCGTAGTGTACATAAATTATATGAATTTTCCGAACGTACGAGTATATTCATTCCGATTGTTAAAATGTACCTTTACGTTGTATTCTTTCTATTCAACATAATAATCTTTAAGTATTAAGGTAACATGCGGGATTTGAATATCGAGAGTAGGTACATTTACATATACGACAAAAAAACATTACTATTATGTATACATTTAAGGTTACTTGCGAGACTTGGACATATTACCATGTATTTTGCCTTAAACATCATCAACCATCACAAGTGATTTGGATTTTATTTTAAAGAACATTGTTACGAAAACATCTTATTATTAGTTAATATTCATACATGGGTAATATTCTTAACAAAATGGTACTCAGGATAGACTCAAATTAGTATTTTACTGCTACATATCTATGTATGGGTATATAAATGGGATTAAGATACACACTGGGTACGTACGAGTATATAGTAGATCTGTTTTATTTATTTTTATGTAACAATAAAAGAAAAACTAACACAAAATATCCATAACGGCCAATTGCACTCCAAGGTGTTATTTTTACTTTAAAGAAAATGTAGGGTATGATTATTTGCTTAGTTGTACGTTTAAAATGAATATATTAACACATCAGTTCATACTGTTCAGTTTGCGATCTAAACAATTGGTAAAAGGGCGTTCCAACCAATTTATGCAGATACATATACCCGATTGTCACTACCAATTACTTTGGAGTGCAATAAAAAATCTGATATTTATTTTACTTTTCCATCAATTAAATTCAAATTAAGATACAAAGTTGCCAGGTAAGAAACAAATATTGAAGCAGAACTTTTCGTTCTCAAATTTTAAAACGGAATTCAAAATGTCACTTTTATAAAAATCGTGATATTTGACATAAAAATTCACAAATAAATTTTGATTGCCTTTCACACATCTGCCTGATGCAGTAATACATGTTTGTTTCGTTAAACTAGCCTAGTTTGCCATTAGCTTCTGCTTCGCTATTTTTCTGGTTACTCGTGCAGTTTGTCTAATAAATACTGTTCTTAAGGCTGAACGAGACTTATTGCACCATTCGTGTTGGTTGTGAATGAGTTAGATTACCTGCTATAATTTAGGCGCCCACAATTTCAACTGAAGTGTGATTCGCTATTAATATTATAAAATCAAAGAAACAAACATTAATTGTTTTTAATGGTTTGAGATATATTCTTCTTTAAGGAAGTATTATTTTTAATTATTTTCCTTTACCTGCAATTATGCAATTTTCATGTGCCGTATCTACAAACGAGTATTTATCTTCTTTTATATAAATAGATGTGAGTATGTTGGTTTAAAAATGATATAAGATTAATAAAATGACCAAAGAAAAGCATTTTAACTAATAAATATAAAGATTTGTGATCCTAAAGAAGCTGGTGTAATCCTAAAGTTCAGATAGCAATCTTGCTGTTCAAACCAGTTTGATCGAACAATTATTATTGACAGATTGGTTTTGTCTTCTCTCTTTTCAATATTCTCTGATCTTCTTGCTAAGTCTATGAAAATTGCGGCCATATAAAATTTTCTCAGTTTCTAGACGTATATTTTAAAATTACAAGTTGTGTACAAAAATTTTAAATTTTTAAATATTTTAAAACTACAAGATGTGGTTAGTTCACTCTATAAAAACTGAAATTAATTATATTGATATGGTTTGATAAGAGACGTACAGGCCTACCATAATACCGATCCTAGGTATGTATAACACATTCCTGGAGTAAGCGTAATATATATCAAAGCATGTTTGAAAAACGAATCGTATTCCGGAATTATGCGGACCCAGGCCCTGCCTGCATTCTCACGTTAAAGGTAATATAAGAAAAGCATTAACTAATCAGAACAGAAACGACTAGGGTGCTACATAGCAAAATCCTTACCTAACTACTTTGTTAAAAATATATAAATACGATTTGTTAATTATTTACACATACATACATAATTAAGAAAGAAAAAGATAAGTAAGAAAAATAATAAATAAATATACATTTAATTTTAATAGCTTTTTATTATTTACGTTAAATAATAAAGGCCTGCCAACGAAATAATTAAAAGTAAATTATTAAATTACAATCTAAGATACTACCATAAATATTATCAACCGCACTTTGAGATTGTACAGGGTGTCCGCCGGGAAGGTATACTACTTTGTTTATTTATGATTTTTGATTAAATGAAAGAGAGTGGATCTTATATTGATAAATGTTTTATTTAATGTCGGCAATTATGTATGGAATACAATATCAGATGAATGTCCGCCTCTGTTAGCCTCACAAATGCGAGCCCTTTTGAGCACATTTTTCATTACATTCTCACACATTTCACGCGGTATTTCATTAATTTCATCACGAATATTTTGTTTGAGTTGCTCAAGCGTTTCTGGTTTGTTTGCATAAGCCTTGCTTTTTAGATATCCCCACAAAAAGAAGTCCGGAGCAGTCAAAACAGGCGACCGTGGAGGCCAATCAACATCACCATTTTTTGAAATAACTTGTTGTGGAAAGAGTTCTCGCAGTAATTCCATTGTAATCCTGGCTGTATGCGATGTGGCACCGTCTTGTTGATACCACATGTTAATCAAGCCCAAAGTATGCCGTTGTGGCGTTAAAAAGTTTTCAATCATATCACGAAATCGCTCCCCATTCACAGTTACCGTTACGCCGTTTTCATTTTCAAAGAAGTAAGGTCCAATGATTCCTCCTGACCAAATTGCACACCAGACTGTCACTTTTAATGGATGTAAAGGTGACTGATGAATAATGTATGTGCCCAGAACCGACTATTCTGTTTATTCACATATCCATTTAAATGAAAATGTGCCTCGTCACTCATTATGATTTTTTCATGAAAATCGGGGTTGTCATGGGCGAGCTGTGACATCCTATTGGCATATGTACGGCGGCGTAAATGGTCTTGTGGAAGAATTTGCCACGTGTCTACTTCACGACTGTCAAGTATGAACTGTCAATACTAATATTCGCCTAAATGGCGGCAAAAACACGTAGTATATCTTCCCGGCGGACACCCGTTATGTCTTGTGAATACAATGGAGATATACGAAGCAAAGTGCCGCCTTCCCTGTCCCCACGTCAACATTTATTTAGTTATTTATATTGAAATAAGTCTACAAATTTGACTTGAAAAATATTATTGTAAAAATACAAAATATAATAAATATTACCTTAACCTACTTTTAACAATATCTTTAGTTCAACAAAAAAAAATGAATAGTAATTTTATTGACAGTCTTACACATCATCTTCACTGGTTCATTATCGCCATAGTTGGTTCTGTGTGTATCCAAGTGGGGGAAGTCATGGTTTCTTGGTTGTCTAGCAGGAACCTTTATTTTAATTGTCTTTAGTACATTCGGTGCGTCGATTAGGCCTAGTAGGAGTTTACCATTAAATGTACTTTTTGGTAATTCACCTCTATTTCCTACCTGTATGTATAGGTGGTATGGTAGATCATGGTCATAAACCCATCCGTATTTTCAGGTCAAGTAGCGTATAAACTTCTTTTGAATTTTCTCAATACTTTGGGTATGATCTTCGTAGAACGGACACCACACATTTACAGCATACTCCAGCTGGGATTTACCGTGAGCAAAATTCAGGTTCTTAATTGTTTCCAAATCAAAATGGTCTCGCGTCAAATATTTGACGTAACCGAGCATGGAATTCGCTCTAGCGATGCACAGTTCAACGTGCTTAGTAAAGTTCATGTTTTCAACGAAAGTAGTCTCTAGATCTCTAGTTTCAAGTACTACCTGAAGAAGTACACCATTTATAATATATCCTTGTGTAACAGGGTTGAATTTCGGTGAAATGATAGAACTTTATTTTTCAATGTTGAGACTCAGAGAATTAAACTCGCGCCATTGGCGTTTATTGGCATCGTCGACTGACTCGATGACTTTGTAGATTTTGAGGTCATCTGCGAACATCAGGATCTTGGAATGCTTTATAACTTCAGTAATACCACCAATGAAGATTGTGAAAATCCATAGACCAATGTGAGAGCCTTATGGTGCCAGTGGTTGGTTGTATTCTGTTCGACCTTTTATTTCTTATTTCATTATATTGGATGCGATTACTCAAATAAGATTTTAACCAGGCTACAACGGGCTGGAAAATCCGAACTGGAAAATGTGTTCCAAAGTTTTGCAGTGGCTGACGGAGTCGAAAGCTTTTGCAAAGTCAATGTATATTCCGTCAACTTGTTTGTTCTTCTCAATTTCTTTAATAGAATAGCTAACAAATTCTATGAGATTTGTAGATACCAATCTTTTAGGCATAAAACCATGTTGGTATTGCGATATAGAGCGCAGAAGCACTGCTTTGAATGAGTTGCATATTACTAGTTCAAATAACTTAGGTATAGCAGATATAGATAGATGTAATACCTCTGTAGCAAGAAACATTATTTCTAGATCCAGTTTTGAAAATAGGCGTCAATCTAGTTGTTTTTCATTTTTGTGGAAAAGTTGCCAATTTGAATGACTGATTGAACAAAATGCTTAGAGGAATTGCGAAATTTTTAGATTTTTTCAAAAATGAAGCCAGAATACCATGAGGACGACACCCTTCTCCGAATCCTACCAATATTCCCTTGATGTCTTTTGGCTCGATGTGTGGAGTAAATATGAATGTACTATATTCACTAGCGGTTGGATCTTTATAATTCGCTTCAGCTTCGCGTTTGGTTTTAAAAAATCCTAAAAGTGTCTGGGATCGCCTTTTATTTTATCCTTTAGATTGCGAATATAGCTTCTGTATCTCAGTTGAAAATTTTGGTTATACGCAGTAAAAATTTCTGTTTATCCTGGGAACATAATTTGGGGTTTTCTTTATAAGCCGTGGCGTTTTTGTTTTTAAGACTGATAAGTTGATCGTCATACCATGGAGGATATTTGTCATACCATGGAAGATAACCATTATTTATTGATATGATTGATCGTATTTTGACCAAGCAAATACAACAAAAAATTTAAACACACAAGAAAGAAATGTTTAAACCAGAGTAATGAAAACTAAGTGGCGTACAAAAATCAATCAACAAGATGAAGAAATTAATGATAATATTCATACCATTAAATAAAATGATCATTTACGAGTATGCGCATACATTTATATAACGCAAAATAAAATTAAAATAAATAAACCAAGTCCATTACTACGTATATATTAGGGATTCAACCCGGATCGAGTCAACTTAGAGTTAACTTTGGATTGAAACCTAGTTATCTTTTTTAGCGTATATATTGACGAGTTATGTCGGGATCGAATCGAAACCGAGTTGAGATAAACGTCAAAAAAATTATTCTAAATACATATTTCTAAATTTATTTAAATTCAAATAAAAATTAAAATATTTAAAAAAAATTTATTCGCAAATAATCGTGAACGAAATAAAAATGGCGTTATTTTATTATTAAAATTTTTATAAAAATTTGCTGTTGTTGTTTTTAGACTCGACTCCGTATATATGTATTGATGTTTTTAAGGATTGAGTTGACTCGGCTCTACAAATTCGGTGGATGGAATCGAGTTAACGCGATGTTGACGAGTTCCCGTATAATACTGAAATTGCAATCTGAACAGGTACATATAGTTTAATTTATTACTGTCTTGCATTATTCATTTCAAGCCAGCCCATTTTATTTACAATTTGTATCTTCATAATTCAGATGCACGTACAAGTAAGAAGAAAAAAGAAATCGATCGCATAATTCACTATCATGCTAAGCCACAAAATGAAATAAATAAAGCAAATAAACCAAGAATTTAATAATTTTACGTATTTTTACTTATTTAATTCTCCTGCATTTTGTTTTTCGACTGTTCTCGTCGACGATGAAACATGCACTCCATAAAACTTAAATAAAATATATTTCGCAGACCCTGGAAATAACGTGTTTGCCTACGATTGGCTGAATTTTCGTCAAATTGCCCATGCACGCAGTTTCATATGTAAATTGTCATTCCAATCTTACGTACTAACAACTTGAAAAGATGAGTAGTGCCCGTTGGACATTCTAGATCTTCGGCCAATACATCAAAGAATGTATTATAGTCATGTACAATAAAATGACTCACAAAATAATAGAAAAGACTTTGAAAAAATTCTGATACACGACAGCCTACAAAACAGTAATAAATTAGAACAGAAACTCAAATTTAAGGCAACACCTCAAAAAACCGACGAAGGAGTATACAACATGTGACGAATGCCCAAAATTTTATATTGGGCAAACAGGTAGAAGCTTTCCAGAAAGGTACAAAGAAAATATCAACGACATAACAAAAACAGAAGCGAAATCAAATTTTGTATCACATATTAAAAATGAAAATGAAAACAAACTTAACAATACTACACAGAATTAGAAAAGGACGTCAATTAGACAGACTCGAAGAACTTTAAATATATAAATAAAAACACAATAACAACTTGCTTCACGACAAAATTAACACCAAAACCAATAGAATTTACGACCTAATAATAAAAATACAGCAAAGCAGAAGTCAAAATGTAAAGTAACCATAGTATATAAGACCAATGTAAAATTAAGAAATGTAATAGTTGTTTAAAAAACTGAAGAAGGAATATTTCCGAAATCGATCTTTTAAAAATCAAATATACAAATTTATTATCATTATAAGGAAGAATTAATAAATATTGTTAAAAATTCAAAAATAAAACTAGACAGACTCCGTTGTGTCCGAATGTAGTTTCTGATTAGCAATTTAATATTCCAAAAGCCTCGGACGTATACCAATTTGGCGGCAAATATTTGAAATTTTGTTCCGGTGGAAAGTTCTCTTTGTAAAAAAAAAATTATGCAGACTAAATGTTGTTTGTTCTCTACCGCCCAAACAGACCGACTGATCAGGGTGCAACTTCAAACTTAACTCTTTAACTGTTTAATTTTGTTTTGAAAAACTTTTTCTTCCTGCCTCTCGATATTCTAAAATCTATATTTTTCTATGATCTTTATTTGCCCTTTGATTCGGTGAGTAATAATACCAATGTATTTTTTTATCTTTATGACGAATATACTCGACATTATGCGAAAAATTTTCGTCTCGTTCTGACGAGTATGCTCGACAAAAACTATTGTAACGATCAGTTACTGTTAACTCACTAACACCACGCATAGCATTGCGGAGTATTTTCCTACTGTTAGAAAATACCTTGCAATGTGTCCCACAAAAACGGATTGCCAGCGACACGCTGATCATAGCAATTCATTTCAAAACAATATTTTCCAAATAATAATTTTCGTTTTTTTACTTTTATATTAGAAAGAAAAACAGACTTTTTAAGTAGCAACTGGAACGCAGAACGTGAACAACGCAAGCAAGGAAGCAAATTTTATTTAACGTTATTTTTAAAAATATTAATAGTTGTGATCAGTGTTCAAATAATAAATATAATTTTATTATTATAAAGCAAACAAAATTGGTTTAAATTAATTTATATTGGGAATTAACGACAGGAAATTCTGTGGTAAAATATTCCATACTATAGTGAGTTTCTGACAAACTAAAATGACAAAAAACTTTACAACAGCTCACATAGTGTAAACCTACACTTTTTCAAAAATACTTGTTTTGTAAATCGCAATAAAATGCTAATAAAAATAAATTCACAATGGCAAGCTAGTTTAGCCACAACAATAAGCCATAACCTTTCAATATATTTTCAAAAAACCAACATATTTATGCGGTGGGCGCTCTAGCTAATTTTAATTTTAAAGTTTTGCTATATAATATCATGTTAATTAGGCAATTCTTAATGTTTTGCTAGAAGCCAACATATTTATGCGATGGGGTAGTCATAGAATTTTTTCATTTTTAAAATTTTGCTATAGTAAAAAGTGTAGTGGCGGTTCAAAGGTCAATGGCAAGGCATCGTAGAGATGTCTAGGCTTAACGGTATATAAAATCACGCTAGTTAGACAATTTTTAATGTTTTCTAGAAGCCAACATATTTATGCGATGGGACACTCATAGATTTTTTTTAAATTTTTAAATTTTGTCGTAGAGATGTATACGCTTAACGAAAAATTGCCCCATCGCATAAATATGTTGGTTTCTAGAAAACATTTAGAATTGCCTAGTTAGCATGATTCTACATTCCGTTAAGCGTAGACATCTCTACGATGCCTTGTCATTGACCTTCGAACCTCCACTACACTTTTTATTATAGAAACATTTTAAAAATGAAAAAATTCTATGACTGCCCCACCGCATAAATATGTTGACTTTTAGAAAACATTAAGAATTTCCTAATTAACATAATCCCTTATACCGTTAAGCGTAGACATCTCTACGATGCCTTGTCATTGACCTTCGAACCTCAACTACACTTTTTACTATATCAAAATTTTAAAAATGAAAAAAATTTATGACTGCCCCTTCGCATAAATATGTTGGCTTCTATAAAAAATTTAAAATTGCCTAATTAACATGATATTATATACCGTTAAGCATAGACATCTCTACGATGCCTTGTCATTGACCTTCGAACCTCAACTACACTTTTTACTATATCAAAATTTTAAAAATGAAAAAAATTTATGACTGCCCCATCGCATAAATATGTTGGCTTCTAGAAAACATTTAGAATTGCCTAGTTAGCTTGATTCTATATTCCGTTAAGCGTAGACATCTCTACGATGCCTTGTCATTGACCTTCGAACTTCCACTACACTTTTTACTATAGCAAAACTTTAAAAATGAAAAAAATCTATGACTGCCCCATCGCATAAATATGTTGGCTTCTAGAAAACATTAAAAATTGCTTAATTAACATAATCCCATATACCGTTAAGCGTAGGCATCTTTACGATGCCTTGTCATTGACCTTCGAACTTCCACTACACTTTTTACTATAGCAAAATTTTAAAAATGAAAAAAATCTATGACTGCCCCATCTCATAAATATGTTGGCTTCTAGAAAACATTAAAAATTGTCTAATTAACATGATATTATATACCGTTACGAGTAGACATCTTTACGATACCGTGTCATTAACTATTGTTCCTTACTAGACATGAATAGTGTAGGTAAAATTTATCAGAATATTTGTGTATATACACTTTTAAGCTTTTGTAAGGTTTTTTTTCAATTTGTCGGAAACTTCACACTACCTCGACAAAAACAGTTAAAGAGTTAAGCTTTTCGGTCCACCGAAAGTGGCAACTCCCATTGGAACTTTTTCGTTTTTTGTAAATACATATCTTGTAAAGTACAGCATTTACGAAAAAACGAATACCACAAAAAAATTTTAATTAGGTTCGGTTTGGTTTCAGTGGTTGTTGTGGCACACTTAGGCCAATTTTGGCCCATTTTGATACTACAGGCTCCGACATCATTAAACTCTTTTTAAAACCATCTAGTGCTATTCCCATAGTGTAAAAGAACTAGCACATTACAGATTCGATATCAGAGAGACTGTGCATAGTGTATTTGTTTAAATGATCTTGTCGTCTGTCTGCTAGCGCAGGGCATGAGCATAAGAAGTGAACAAGAGTCTCCTCCTCCTCATCGTCTTTGCAGCTTCTGCAGAGGTCATTTGCATCCAGATCTAGGATTCCCGCATGAGCTACGAAAAGGCAGTATCTGGTAAGTACTCTTACAATTCTAGTTCAGCTCAGGCCATACTTGCTTCACTACCCAACCAGTCGGACTGGCGAGCCACATATCATTCTCCAGTTGGGGAGTCGTACCATACCTTGCTAATTCGTCTGCCCTGCAATTTCCCTCAACATCGGAATGGCCGGAAACCCAGACCAACTGGATATTGAAATGTTCATAATCTCGTTAAGAGATGTGTGACAATCCAACGCCACCCTTGACGCCAGGGAAACTGAATCCAGTGAATGAAGGGCTGCCCGATTGTCCACATAAATAGAGATATCAGTCAACGATATTACACTATGTTTCAACCAGTTCATGACCTCTGCAATCGCTATAGCTTCAGCCTGGTAGATACTGCAGTGAACAGGGAGCCGAAAGGAAAGATGTACACAATATTCCCCACAAACACACTAGCTCCCAATCGACCATCGAGCTAGGGGCCGACGGTAATGAATTTAGCTGTCCCGGTCTCCACGATGAGACCACTCTTCCCTAGAGGCGAGAATCATCTTAAAACGCTTCTAAAGCACAAAAGGGGTGTTATATAATCCACACTCACCAGGCCAGGTCATTCCTCACAGAATTGACTACAGTTGAATACCCTTTTTGCAGGCAATCCGACCCCGAAACCGCTGATAGCCGGGCGGCCATATTGACCACAATTTGCTTACCGATAACATCCAATGGGAGAAGGTACAGCAGACCTCTAAGGCACTAGTTTGGGTCGTTTTCAGCGACCCACTAATGAACAAACAGACTGCCACTTGCATCTTCCCCATCATGTTCCTGTATGATAATTTCTCCGGAGCTGGCCACCATACACTCACATCATACAGCAGTACGGGCCTTACTACTGCCAGGTATAGCCAGTGCACCACCTCCGACTTCAGACCCCATTTCTTTCCGATGGCGTTTTAGCAATAGTAGAGTGCCACAGTGACCTTCTTTACTCTCTATCGTATTTGCTTTCCAACATAACTTAACTGTCCAGAAGAATTCCTAGGAATCTCGCCTTATCAATAAAGACCAGCATGGTTCCATTTAAACTTGGTGGAGCCACATCTGGAATTTTAAACCTCCTAGTGCAAACGATCAGCTCTGTTTTAGAATGGGGATCAACCAATCCATATCTACTGGCCCAACCCGCAGTGGTTGATGACGCATTCTGCATCACATCCCTGATTGTATATCCAAATGTTTTCCCGAGACAACTATCGCTACGTAATCGGCATAAGCAATCACAGCTATTCTTCCGCCCTCAAGTTTCAATAATAGTCCGTTGATTAATACATATTCCAAAGGAGAGATAGAACACCGTTCTGAGGTGTTCCCTGAACAACCTGTCTTCTGAATGAGACTTCTCCCATCCCCGCTATGACTCTTCTGCTTCCTAACAAGTGATTAATTATCCTGGTTACTGGATATTCAATCTCAAGTGGCAACAATCCTTCCCTAATTGCCTCCACCTTCACGTTGTTAAAAGCGCCCTCGATATCGAGAAACGCTACCAACGATAATTCCTAAAAATTAAGACCTACCCTTATAGTACGCATGTTGAGACTAGTAGATTAAATTTCATATAAAATTTCTTTAAATTGTTTTGTTTTTTATTTTACCGGAAAATACGAGTTTTGATCAAAAAATCTTTACTTCACCAAAATTCGACATTTCTACAGTCCAGGCAGATCAACTATTCGGTACCAAATTTCATACTAAAGCTTTTTCCATAAATTGGGGATCTGTGCGAAATGTGGTGGACGTCTGTATACCGGAAGCAGTAGCATCGGTAGGACGTTTTCTATTTTTGCAGTGAAGATTTCAACCAAGGTTGGGCCTTGTTGGTTTTCTAAAATTTAAGCGAGAATAATGAATTTAAACTATGCAAGACTGTGTTTATCAAAAATCCGGTAGATTAAATTTTCGATTTAGAAAACTAGTGTGGTTTGTTCGAGATCTATTTACATTTGGCGTGATTTACAAAGTCGGATGTTGTCCACAACATGTTCACCCCTGCATTTTACCTGTTTTAATTTGCCAACGAATTTTAGGTAATTTGTTACCAAGATGATCGCATTTCTTAATCATTTTAATGGCAATAAAAAAACTATTTTGTTTGAGGTGATCTGACGATTGATTCTCATTTGGGATAATCCCTGCGATATGTTAGAAGAAGAACCGTCTTTAATGGTTAATTTTGGAATTAATCTGCTATAGCGAAATACTCTTGTTTTATACAAAGTACTGTTTGTTTTTTAATTAATTAAAGGATTCCTAGGTTGATTCTAAAATTACCATATCTAAATAATTCGACCTTATCTAGATTATAACAAGCTAGTACATAAAGCGTCAAAGTAGTATTGGAATGTAATCTGGTTTAAACAAACAAATAAAATGCACTACAAATACTATAGCTTGAGCCTTAGAGTTATTCTGAGCCATTATATTTTGTAGCACATGGATAAATGGTGGGTTCTTTACAAATTATACTTGTTTACACAAAATTACACAATAATTCGAATAATGAAATCATATAAATTAAACATTATCTTGAAGGTCTCATCAAGGAGTCTCGAGGCATATTGTGTATAATTTTAATTTCCCGTATTACCATCCCATTCATTATATATAACTAACACCAACTAATTGAAATAAATTAACATAAAATAGCTGAGATGAAAACAAAACCAAAAATGTTAGATTCGTGTATAAGATTGACCTTGAATGCTTTATTTAAGCAAAATAAGAATTAAAATTTCAAGCACGTTTCATTTCTTTACTTTGTGTGCCTACTGTTTATTTTTCCAATTTTCCTTATTTTCTCCGTACTTCCTTTCCGCAATTATTTTTTAAAGACATTTCCCCATTCGAATATTTGTGTATTCTTCAAGTCTTCTAAGAAAATGGATGAACCATGGGTTAAATTCCACGTACACACCAATGTGAATAAGAACCAAAAAATAGAATGCTGTAAGCGTTTTATTTTTTATTCAAAGGAAGTAAAATAAAATTAAATTACAAGAAAATCGAAACAATATTATTGTATTTGGTTTGATTTGCTCTTATTATAATTATTCTATTAAATTCTGCTTTAGAATTTTACGGTTACCGCGCGCGCTTATTTTCATTATTTTCGGAATACAGCAAATTTTCAAAACCAATTACATTAAAAAATTAAAATTTTGTGTCTAGACGGAATCGGATCTACTCTATCTACCCCAAGAACCGTATTTGCTGATACACTGATTTTAATCATGCATACATATTCAATCCTTTATTAATTCCTAATCAAATAAAAGCAAAACTTGAATATTTTCTAGTATTTTCTTCTGTTGTAGATTAAAGTGGTAATCATGAAATTAAAAATACCCGTACATGGTAAAAAAAGATGTACGTAAGTAAACAGAAGAAATGAAAAGCAAAAAGATCTGAAAAAGTTAAGCACACAGCTCGTGGGAATATCTACATTTCATTTCAAACAAAGTACAGCAATTTAATATTGGATTTTCCACAGTAGATTTTAGCTGCTTTTTATGCTGTCATTAGACTGAATGGTATGTACTTATAATACTGAATGTACTCGGAACTAGAGCTGACAAAAAATCTACGAACTAATATTAGCAATGTCGACTTTTTTATCTGTGTATACACAACGGCAACGAAACTATTACGAGAAATGAAAACACCTGTTACATTGTAGTTAAATATACAAAGGAAACCAATGAAAGGATATATTATCCTTTTTAAGATGGTTCTACGTATTATAGCCAAAATGAGATTTACTTTATTATTTTATATACCAAAACCAAAATTATGTGAATTTATTAAGTTCTATTGTTGGAAGCAATATTTACATATGCAAATGACCTAGATAACTATAATTTAAGTTGAGTTGATACCGAGACAATGATTAATGAAAAGCTGTTGCCTTGATAAGTAAGTATACGACTAATGAGCTTCCCCACATTCTTTATTATGTATTTTAAAGCTGTTTTAAAGATGCAAGATGCATATCTAGTAACGGCTTATTAGATAAGTGGACGAAATAATACAAAATACACGATTTTTTGCATTTTCAGTTAACGATTGGAGAGAGCAGTAAAACGTCCAGGTTATTGGAAGAACTTACACTATTACAAGACTTTAATTGAAATGGGAATGGAACATTACACGCGTATCTGTATTTACAAACTAGTACTGTAGCTGGTTTACGCAAATCAATTTATATTATTCTTAAATTCGCATAAAATTAATTTTCTCGTTATCCAAAATAAAAGCGTTTCATGGAATATCTAGTGGAGGAGTAAAATGGTGTTCGTGATATGGAGAGATCACTGCCGAACGTTAAATTTATATGATAGATTTATGAAAAGTTTTCGGTTTTCTCTAAATTACGCTCTTTACGTCACGAGCATCTCTTGCTCAAAATAGAGTAATTTTTGGGAAAATTATAAATATACATTGGAAGCAATAGAAATAAATACACAGCACATGTAACAAAAAATTGCTCTCTCTAGCTTTCACATCCATGAATTGATTTTGGCGCTTGCACTATGGTCCTCCGTCAGTCTCGATTCATTGCTCTCGTCCTCCAACACCAGCCGGTTGTTGATGGAACACTTCATTAATCGTTCATTGTTGTGGAGACCTTACAACGTGGCCAAGCCATTTAACTCGATTGGATTTGATGGATCCGATAATCTCGTTACCTCCAAGAAGTTGCTTTATTTCGTGGTTCATACGAATCCGGTATTTGTTGTTCGCTACTTTAACTGGACCAAAGATTGAACGAATGATCTTCATTTCGAAGGTGGATAACAATGTACAATCGTTTGAGGTCATAGTCCAGCTCTAGCTTCCGAAAGCCAGCACAGGTCCAGTGTTGTGCGTCTACGCGTATTTCCAAATTGTCTACGTTTTGGTATCGAAAATAGCGTAGATAATTGATTTTTGTGTATAAAATATCGAGAATTGGTAGAATATGTAGACAATTCGTAAACAATGTAGATTATTACTCTTTAAGTCGTCATCTTTTAGTTTTCCAGTTTAAATTGGGTTTTACCTATATTTTGCCAGTTAAAATTCATTTTTTATTAAACAAATAGGTGAGATTGAAAATCTTCGTCAATCGATGTCCGTAATATTAGCACAACCATAAGATATTTCTGATTGTGACCTCCTTTTTTTTAGCAACGTAGTTGGGGTTACTACAAAACTTATTGCGCAAAAGATGTTTTGTTGATTGTTTACTGTTTTTGGTTGTATTTTGATCAAAATTAGCTGCGATAATGATTTTGTCTTCAAGAAGAATACAAGTGGGGGTTTTCTAATGTAAGCGATATCCATTTTTCTCAGATTAGCTTAGGATTACATTTGTCCCAGAGATTCACTAATTGATTATCAATCAACATTTGCGTTTCCTGGTCCTATTTCATTTGAGTTATCTTTCTTGATAAACAGCTATACCACCAACGTCAAGCAACCTTTGCTTTGATTATTTTACAATGTTGGGTGACCGCTTGAAAACATCATAAAAAGTGTCTAATGAAGCGGAGTAACCCCTTCCCGGCCAAAATACCTTATTGAGAAGCTTTTATGGCTTCACTGGACTGGCTAAGATTCAATGGACCAATCATTCAAAGTGATTACAGAAACTAATACCGTAAATAAATAAATAATGCAACCCGGCAAACATCCTATACTCGGCTATCGTACACGGACACGAATCGGAAATTTAAACATAAAAACTTTAACAGAAATCTGAGGTTTAGCAAAATTTAGAGAAAGAATAGAAACAAAATTCTCGGCCTCAGGGCAGTGAGATAAAACAGTGGTGAAATAAAACACAAGCGAAATTACTGAATATATTTTTTGGAAGCGATGAATAAGGCGTGGGTCTACACGCTTCTTCTATTCAAGAATTGAATAGAAACCTGCAGAATAATCGTAGCATTGTAACAGGATTCCATTCAAAAATACTAATACAGTTTTTAATATTCAGTGATACGATCCAACAAAAGACGTATTTGAAACAACCAATGGAATGAGTTCTATGAACAACTACAAGCCACAATAGCCAGGGCACACAAGAAAATGATCAAAATAATACAAGAAGGAAATTTCCACGCCAAAATTTAAACTTATAAAACCGACCTGATAAACCAAAACCAGTAATATAAGATTCTGTGCGTAATAATAATGGAGAACGACTCATCGACTTTACGTCACAAATCAGATAAGTCGAAGTAGACAGTAAATTTCTACACAAAAATATACACATATGGACATCACCTGAAGGGTAGAATAACGAACCAAATAGATCACGTAATCACTAACAAGAAATTTCTCAAGTCATTACAAAATGTCACGGCAACAAGTGGTGCAGACATTTACAGTGACCACCAACTGGTAAAATATCATAATTCAAAATTAAAGTCGTTGAAAACGCATCAAGACAAATCGGAAAAAATTAAACTCCGACAGATTAAAAGATGCCGGCACAAGAGAACACATTCTGCGAACCATTGAAGAAGCAGCTATCAGTGTAGAGCAACAGTGGAAATAAATCTAAGAAACCTATATCGAAATAGCTACCAATACAGTCGAGTCGAGAACCAAGAATTCAGACGCAAACCCTCTGGATCAAAACATGCGCATACTTCATCAATCGATGTGTGTGCAAATAATAACGATTCTCAAGAAAGGTGATCTAAGAGAATGTATTAATTGGCAGAATATATATCGCTCTTCAACATAACAATAAAGATATTAGCAATGGTTATCCTATTTTGAATTTTACCGACAGTCAACCCGAAATTAAGAAAGGAACAAGCTGGCTTCAGACCAGGGCGAAGGTACACCAAGTTAATGTGATACTATTAAAACAAATCGCATTTTCATTGAACAGTTTAATGAATGGAATTCACCACCGCACCTAAGTTGACCGAAAATAAGTTGACCTCAAAATAAACATCAGGAACACCAGACGATGAGGCTAAACACGCCAATGAATTAGTATACGTTGTTCGTACTTTAGCGAGAATGGGTGACACAGGTGAAGTTATAAAGAAAGAAATCAACAAAGCCAGAACAACAATGAGCATGTTACACAAAGCCTGAAACACATCTGTCCTATCCCGCAAATGCCAAACTAATAATGTTTAATTCGTATGTGAAATCAGTGTTGCTGTACAGGTGTTTCTATATGAACGCATTAAGAGAGTACTGAGGTGCTTCTGGGTTAACAAAATAACAAATATTGAGATCTTGGGGATGGATTGCCCACATTAAGGAAGTCGCACAATTAAATGACAAGCAGGTCTCTGAAATGGAACCCACAAGAGAGAATGAAAATCGACCAGCTCTAACCTGGAAACGAACGATTCTAGTGGAAACGAAACAACTCAGAAAGTCATGGGTGGAAATCGAAGCAATAGAACCAAACAGAGTTTGATGGTCCAGCCCAGTAGACTTCCTGTGCTCCTAAATTGGTGATAAAGGGAAAAATTTTTGTTTAAAATACCAAGTGAGGCTTCGGTTATATTTTGGCATTTATTAGGATTATGAACCCGAGGAACTTTTACTCTTATGGCCATTATTTGCCTCAAAATTTACTATTTTGTTGCGTGGTAATGATGTTGAACATTGTAAAGAGTCTCTCAATAGGGACGCTCGAAATTTGTTTGGTTATAGCAGCCATGTTGTTAGATGTTGTCAAATCTGTTGCGAATTGTTCATTGGTGTATGGCTAATTACCATGGAAGGTTATAGCATTGTCTTTAACAGGAATTGTATTCTTTATCGGCCGACATAACTTTCATGAGCATGCGGCTAGTTCTTGCAACCCCTTTCACTATTTAATCCCCCCACCATAGGCCCTATTTATAACCGATTTTTTTTATCGTGTAAAAAATTAACTTTGCACATTTCATGATTTCGCACTCTAACCGTAACATAAACATAAATGTGCTTCATTACCATACTCGTACAAAACCTGTGGGTCAAAATTTTCCACGTGAAGAAAAAACGAACTCCATCATGAAATGGATTGGGTTACAAAAAAAATTTTGATAATTGCTAATAGAAATAATAAATTTTGACATTGTCTACATTCTCTACATTGTCGACATCATTTTCTTAATTTTCTACTTACATTGCCTACACGTGTAGAATATTAATTATCTACGCGGTGTAGACAATACGGCACAACACTGCATAGGTCTTATGAGTACTTTATAAAGTGTGAGCTTGCGCGACTGCGAAAGATGTTTAGACCGCAATAATTTCAGGCTTTTATTTCTGCCTGCATATCAATCAACGATGTTATAACTGACCCGAGGTATTTAAAGTTTTCGGCGTTGGGTGTTGCTAAACATATTATATAAACCAAGTCTTCTTGCACAGCGATCAAGCTGTATGAAACTGTCCTTGATATCTTCGGCTAGATCTTCGGCCAAGAAGAACGATATCATCTGCAAAATTCGATCTATACTTAATTCATAAATACTGCTATAAATTTCACGCTACCCTATCGAGTATCGTAATTTATTTTTATTTTGCTGGCGCTAAATCTCATTTAGGCGATTTGGCCGCCTCATTACCGAGGTTACATAGTCAAATCTTCTTCGGATTAATAGATAATTGGGTTCGTTGAATCCTAGCCAGGTCTCAAAGCTGCTGGAAGGTGCACACTAAGCTGGTGGATGAGGCATACTGGTAGATCGGGAGTCATGATCTTCGTTTCTCCTTCCACTTTATAATTTCTTTTATACTGTTTCCATGCAGTCAGCAAAATTTGTACTAAAATTTGTCAGGCGCCACACTGTATAATGATGTGGCTTCATTACAATGAGCTTATGCTTATATATTTGTAATTATATTGCTGTTCGAGATTATTACATTTATCGCATCCATCGATGTATTTTTTGTTCCAATTGTAATCCATCTGTATGTAGTTAATCACGAACTGTCCAAGTTATATATTTTTCCGAATTTCCTTGTATTAATGATTAACTGATCACTAACGCTGCCATTTACAATTGCTTTCGTTATTTCACTATCCTGTTCCACGTGGAATGACATTGTAAAGCCCAATTTCTACACCAACAAATATTAGAGGAATACTTGACCCGTGAAATAAAATTCGAACCACCAGATCGACTCGAACTAACTACTTTTTTGATTGTAGCTCTTGGTGGTGTAGTATAGTTTTGTAGTGAAATTCGCCACACGTGCTCCACCTTAATTATATCTGTCCCGAACAGGCTCGTACATTTACCTGTTGTAACTTCTTAATCTATCAATAAAACTACTTTCAACTTACATCTAGGGTTTAGTTGACTCCGATATACAACTTCGTTAATCGAAGTGGCATTCTAAAATAATTTTTAAAGGAATTCTGAAATATGGTAAACTGAGACAGAAAGAGTCAACTTTATTACCGATGAAATGGATAGAAATGGAAGTTTACAATAAATTGTTAAAATAAATTTTAATTCATAGATGTGGAGTTAGCCGAAAATTACATGTGTTATTGAAGCTAACAGTAAATTTTCGCCGAAAAAAACTTGTATAATCAATATCACATCGAATTATGTTTAAAGGTCATATGAATTGGGTGAAGTTAGACCAATTTGTAAACTGCTGGATCCCATATTTATAATTTGTCATATTAGGGGCCAAATAATTTGAGTTGTGGCACTAGCAGTGAACACCTGTGCTAAAAATCGGGACATATTTTATGTAGCATCATACACAGCTCAAATTCATTGGCCCCTAACACGAAAAATTATAAATGTGGGATCCAGCTATTCATGAATTGGTCTAACTTCACCCAGTACAAATTACCACTAAACATGCGCCCAGTTTTTAATTTATTTCACTACGATGCTACATAAAATATGGCCTGATTTTTGGCACAGGTATCCAGTGTTAGTGCCACAGCTCAAATTCATTGGCCTCTAACACGACAAATTATAAATGTGGGATCCAGCTAATTACGAGTCTGTCTAACTTCACCCAGTACAAATTACCACTAAACATGCGTCCAGCTTTCAATTTATTTCACTATGACGCTACTTAAAATATGGCCCGATTTTTGGCACGGGTGTTCACTGTTAGTGCCACAACTCAAATTCATTGGCCCCTGGCACGACAAATTATAAATATGGGATCCAGCTAATTACGAGTCTGTCTAACTGCACCCAGTTGTTATGACCTTTAAACATTCGAATTATGTGATATTGATTATTCAAATTTTTTTCGGCGAAAATTTACTGTTAACTTCAGTAACATGTAATTTTCGGCTAATATCAACAGAATTTTGTTCTATCACCTGATACAAAATATGTCGATAATGCAGGTTTTTTTCGGCTAACTTCAGTAGCATGAGTTCAACAGTAATTGAAAGCAAACCTACCATATCAAATATTTTCCTGATGGTTACTTTCACCCAGTCTATTGTTATTCGGCCAAATCACACAGATTGTATCTGCTTAACGAGAAACTCATTGGGCTGCACTAAAATAAAATTTTAATTTTACGTTATTTTGAGGACTCAGATAATATCAGATATAAAATCTTCTAGTTGCAATATTGCAGTTGGGATAATTGGAAAAGAACATAGAATTATATACTTAGAATGAATGTAAACTTATTTTGCATATAAAATTTGCTATTTCATGTGAAGCAAGCATGAAGCAAGTCAGAGCAGAATGGTTATATAAAAAATGCATATGGCGGTCTCATAACTCAAAATAAAAACCCCTCAAACCAGTTTTTGTTTAAAGTGAGGCGTTAAACTTTGTGTTCTTAAAAAATCTTGAAAATATTAATTAAAATATTATTAAAATAGTTAGTGGATTGTGTGTAGTGCATCATATTAGTAATAAAAATTAGAAACATTTGACAAAATGAAGTGAGTCTTGTAAAAATCTGCAAAACTACGCATAAAAATTTCAGGAAGGAATTTCGTACCAACAGTAAGTGATTATATAAAATAAAACGTAAATTATGTTAAAAAGAAAGTGATTTGTGGTAAAATTATCCTTAATTTAAGTTATAAATCAGAAAAAAATAAGAAAACAATTTTGGTTGTTGGCGTGGGTTTTTATCGTTTTGTAAACATATGTTATTACCAGTGTCGCATTTTTCTTATTTTATTTTATGTGCTAAGTGCTTTGCTTTTCATAATTTATTTTTATTTTAGAATATGTACTGTAAATACAATTTTTTACAGTAATTATAATGTAAACATTTATTTTTAGTTTACCAAATTATGGAGAATTGAAAAAGCAATGGTTGAAGCCTCATCAGATGATATTTCAATTGGCCAAGAAATTTCTAAAGTAGACGAATCTAATATGTACGACGAAGATTTTTTTGGATACCCAATTATACTAAGTTAATTTTCAATTAATGTTATTGAATACATAGGGGGATTTATAGTCCGATATTTATTTAGAAAATTGAATTGTGGGGACTGTTGCAAATTAATATAACAATGTAATTCTTATAAATCGCTAATCAATTTAAAAAATAGGGGTGGTCTTTTAACTCCTTCGCCGTCAGTATTAAAAATTTGTAAATATTCCGAAACAGTATTAAAACGGGAATTGGCTATTGCGGACTACAAAAACATAACGCAACTAATACAATCTAGTTCAAAATTGTTTCAAAAAATTTGTTATAACGTTCTTCACACCCTAATAAGTGTAAATATTTTCAATGAAGAAGATCAATATAGTCATTCTCAAGAATACGGTAATTTGTTAGCTCACTCTATCATAGAAAAATATTATGACATCCGGTTGAATTATTTTTGTAACGGTCATATAAATTAACAACCTTTTTAGGTCATATAAACTAACAAAAAGAAACAAGTTTGTTTCTTTATTACATTTTAAAGGAATGTCAAATAAATAAGCGTAGTGGTTTTATAATTACTATTTTTTATATATATAATATTATATTTAAATAAAAATAATTAATGTACTCTTATTAAAGAAATAAACATTTAATTAAATTTAAATAATGTTTTAATTTTAACTTCCTAACTTCATTGCATTCGGTCGAAAAAATGCTAAATACAGCCCTGTTAATTTATATACTTTCTCTTTTACCCTCCGAATTTGACTCACTTGACAGCTCATTACATTCATTCGATATACTCTATTTCTTATAAGAAGAATGAAAGAAAGAATAATTGAGCAAACTGAGACATAAAGCGTACCGGAATCACATATCCATACTACATACCCAAGTTTATCATGATCAGTTAAGAAATGATCTTGTTCCGTTCCAGCTTCGGGAGTGTTTTTTAAATATTCAATTTTAGTGGAACGAGCTATTTATCTTCTAACCGATAAATATGGAACTCAATTTAATGATTAAAATGAAATTTCAATAACAGTGTTTTGTGAATCTAAGATATTGTTACGATCTTGCCTGTTGGTTTGATGAGCAATTAATTCAGCTTGGGCGAGACATTTATTCAACGAAAAATACCGGAATGAAATAATTCCAGAATAAATCCTAAATAAAATTTCTGTATATATGTATGTATTAGTAAATATACACCGAAGATCAACATTTAGGCGATAATATATTTTACATATCAAGAGTTTACAGATTTTCTTTCACAACACAAAATATAAATATTTGTAAAGTTAAATATGCATTTGTGAAAAATTGGTTTTACCGATAGGTTTAATATATCAAAAAATATATTTAAAAACTAAAATAGAAGAAATAAGAATAAGCTTAAAATATAAATATTATTAAAACTTGCTTGCAATTCAAAAGAATGCAAGAGGAGATATTGGGCGGTGGTCATAGATCTCACTATTTTTTTATGTTAGATCAGTTAGATTGCTATGTTCATGGAGATTTTCAGAATTTTATCATAGTTCTGGGCCAAACATGACCCAGAAGTTTGTCATTACGGTGCAACTATACTTTCGGATTTCTACGGAACAGAAGTCGAGATTTTGGGAGGTGGTTGTCGATCTCACTATGTTTTTATGTTAGATCAGTCAGTATGGCTATGTCCATGGCGATTTTCAGAACATTCTCTTAACTCTGGAATGGTCAAACATGGCCCAGAAGCTTATCATTATAGTTTAACTAATTTTTACGGACTTGAAGTTTGTCCTAACGTATCCTGAATCCAACAACAACGTTTTCAATTAATAATAAAATGTAACAAATATTATCATACGGAAATAAATTGAAATGATAAAGAATTTGTTAAATCACAGTAAAAACTCTTTGTCCTTGGAGGTTTCAACTTAGAAGAAGATACTTCTAAGAGGTTACACCTTTTGGAATAGGTGATTTAACTTTGTATTAGACCCAATCAAACTAGAAAACATGGGTTTTTCGGAAAAACTAGGGGAACACTGGGTTTAATATTCAAAACTTGTAGAGGAAAACATCGAAATAAAAACCCTCTGTCCTAAGATACTTCTTAGAGGTTACAACTCTTGGGATAAGTGTTTTCACTTTATACTAGACCTACTTCAACTAGAAAACATGGGTTTTCCGAAAAAAACCTAGGGGAACACTGGGTATAATATTTGGAAGTTGTGCAGATGAAAATCGTAATAAAAACCTTTTGTCCCAAGATGCTTCTAAGAGGTACTAACCTTTGAGATAGGTGTTTTCACTTTGTAATAGACGTAATCCAACTAGAAAACATGTGTTTTGCGGAAAAAACTAGGGGAACACTGGGTTTAATATTCAAAATTTGCAAAGGTAAAAATCGAAATGAAAACCCTCTGTTCTAAGATACTTCTAAGAAACCTCTTAGGATAGTTGTTTTAACTGTCTACTAAACCTAATCAAACTATAAAACATTTTCCGGAAAAACTAGAAGAACACTGGGCCTAATATTCAAAAGGTGTAGGAGTAAAAAGTCGAAATAAAAACTCTCTGTTCTAAGATAATCCTTAGAGGTTACAACTCTTGGGATAGGTGTTTATTTTGTATTGCACCTAATCTAACTAGAAAACATGATTTTTCTGGAAAAACTAGGGGAACATTGGGTTAAATATTCAAAAGGAGAAGTAAAAATCGAAGTAACAACCCCTTGCCCTAAGATACTTCTAAGAAGTTACTACTCTTGAGATAGGTATTTTCATTTTGTACTAGACCCAGTCCAACTAGAAAACATGAGTTTTCCAGAAAAAACTAGGGAAACGCTGGGTTTAAGATTCAAAAGTTGTAGTGGTAAAAATCGTAGTAAACACCCACTGTCCTAAAATATTTCTAAGAAGTTACAACCCTTGAGATGGGTGTTTTCACTTTGTTATAGACCCAACCCAACCAGTAAATATGAGTTTCCCGGAAAAACTAGGGAAACACTGGAAATTTGTACTTTTATTTTTATAAATAAAAAAATATAGTATTCACTACTATGGGTCATTTGGCAGATTCGGTACGAGAATGATAAAAGTGAAAGTAAACAGTGCGAAAAAATAATAAGTGGTGTAAAGTGAAAATAGTGGAGTAATTAAATAATAATAAATCGTAAATAGTGAAGAAAATTGTACACTCTCGCGCCACCGTGGTTTCCATAATAAACTTTAATTTCACTACAACTAGTTGTCACATCGTTTTAGAACCACAAAAGCAGATCAAACGGAGAGCAGTTACATTTAAAATTAATGTTTTCGATCACTGAGTAACTATCATCAGATTTTGTTTAAAGTTCAACCTGACATGTACAAAAATACATTTACATAGGTAGACTTATAACGATATTCGGTAAAGTATATAATGCAAATATTCTGCTTATGTATAACTGTTTACTTTGTGTAAAAGTTAAAATTGTAACAGAAATAAAACTCGAGTACTGTGAAAAAGAGACAACTATATAAAATAATACTGTTAAAATGACCTAACAATTGTAAACAAACTTGTCATGGAATTGTAAAAACTTGTCATGGGGCTGTAAAATTTAAAATAATTAAAGAAAATTTTTTGATAAATGTTCTAATTCTTAGTTTATCTGTTGATAACATGAAAGAGATTGGACGAGATTAAACTAGTCTTATTGTTGATTAGGTGTTCTTTATGATTGTTCATGAAAATCACTATGTATCCCATTGTAGTCATCAATTTCGTGGCCTTGATTTTGAACCCTACGATCTGCACCCTACTGCGCTGGATTTGTGACAATATTTCTTTTTGATTGCAAGTCTGTGTATCTGTAGACGTTTTACGAAATATCAGAGTGTTTGAACATTATGTTTCATACAATTTGATAAATGCGTGATCTGAAAGAATCTAGAGGAACACCTTTGTAGTTGCAACTTGTTGACCCTAAATTTGTGCTCTTTGTAACTAAATCTACTTCGAAATTTCTTAACAGTTACTGAGTTTATCGGTAATGGGTGGGTAAAACGGCACACAAATGCGTTTGAGAACCGTTGGTTCAAAAGGAGTCGTTAGGTTAATAAGCGTTTGTATTCTATGTTTTCTTCTGTGATTTTTCAGAATTGATTGTACGAATTTATTATCGTACGAGTACCTATTGGTCTAATATATTTTTCCTATTAGTGAATGGATCACTGCCGTTTTATGTGTTTCGTTGTAATGGAAGTCTTTTGTAATGGGTCTACTGTTTGCTGTGACGAATAGTGTTAGTTGGTGTTCGGTATATGCCGAATTCCAATTTTTCACCGTTCCGCATCACATTTACTTCTAAAGGGTAAAACGCCATCAATTTCTTCCTCGTAGGTGAACTTAATCGTTTGATACATCGAAAATATCATCCACATATCCCAGTCAGGTACGCGGGTACAGTTGGGAACTGATACCTGAAAATGTTCGTCAAGTAAGGAGCGATTGTACTACCCATGCAAGTGCCACATGTCTGCTTGCAAATCCTTCCTCTAAAATAGAAATAACTTTAAGTCGAATTACACGATAATTGCTAATTATTAATTATTTCAATAATGGTAAATATAAATAGTGAATTAATAATTAATCGGAAAAATTCTTTGTTGTGGTGTTTTCGTGTTACTGGATTTTGTTGGAAAATTATTGGGGGAATATTCCAGTGGTGTAAGTGTTACAGCAGTAGTGTAAATCTGTGAGAAATTGTTTCCGCGAATATTCCGCAGGTGGTGTAAATTGCGGGAATTGGTGTTGTAACCGTGAAATTCTATAACGGAATTTGCAATCCAGTGACTACGAACTGGATTTGACAGTACAAATTCGTAATAATTGGTTACAGCGGTGGGATTGTAAATATTAGAAGATGGAAGGTACGGAATTAAAGTTCCAATTAAAGGGTGTTGCCGAGTATAGAAGAGATGCATGGCCTGGCTGAATTGCGAGTAATGAAGAAGTGGATTGCCACTGAGGATGAAGCAGAAATGGAAGGGACCATAGAGGATACTTGCAAGGTTAGATGGCGCCGGGAGGCCACGACGAATGCGAAGTTAAATTGGTTTGGGTTACACGATGTAAGCTACAGATGTGGTTGTTTGGATCCTGTTTTGGACAAACATTATTATTTAATTTTACGATCTCGCCTATTGGTTTGATGGGTAATTAGTTCTTCATGGACGAGACATTTATTGAACGAAAATTGCTCGTTTAAAGTTTAGAAATTTAGAGACATTTCTTGTGAGATTGTGAGATTAGTGACATCTAGATTTAAGTTGTAGCGTTGGAGATAATAGCTTTCCTTTTTCTGAAAAACAATCGGGTTGAGTTTGCGATATCTTTTTTCAAATTTGTCCAATTTAAAATTAAAAATTTAATTATTTTTAAATTAAAAAAGTTAGATTTAATAGTAATCTATGTATAACCAAAAAAATCCATCGTAAAAGTTGTATTGCTTTATCGTAATATCGTTGTTATGTATAGTTCTGAATAATAACGGAGCAGTACAGAACTATACAGAACATCGATATTACAAGAAAACTATACAACTTTTATGATGGATTCTTTTTGTTATACTTAGATTACTATTAAATCTAAGTTTTTTAATTTAAAAATAATTTAATTTTTAATTTTAAATTGGACAAATTTGAAAAAAGATATCGCGAACTCAACACGTTTGTTTTTCAGAAAAACTCAGCTATTTTTTATCACGGTTTTGTTGTATAACAGATTATAGTAGTCTAGAACAGAACCGCGAATATTACTGCCGTATAAATCCAGGCGAGTGTAGAGTGTTCGATGGGTATATTAATACGAACGCAACGATGGGGAGTAATTTGTAAGATTTTGTACGCGAAACACTAACAGCTAAACAAACAGTGCGAAAAAATAATAAGTGGCGTAAAGTGAAAATAGTGGTGTAATGAAATAATTGTAAATGGGAAATAATGAATTGATAAATAATTGTGAATTTTTTTTGTGGTGTTTTAGTGTTGCGGATTTTTGGAAAACTATTGTGAGAATATTTCAGGAATATTCAGTGGTGTAAGTATTACTGTAGCGGTGTAAATTTTCTGTTTTATTCATTAAATTCTAATGAAGTTGTCATTCAGGAAAATGGGGATTTAGGCGACGAGTTGTATTTTCGTTTAATTATAGTTTTCGGTGAATTGCCGTTTTCAATGAATTATGGTGTTCGGTGAATTGTCGTTTTCGGTAGTTTACCGATTTGGGTGAATTGTTGTTTTCAGTGAATTATTTTTCGGTAAATTGTCGATTTTGATCGATTTCGGCGAACGGTTTTCCGGTGAGCGGTCCTTTTCAATGAATTTTTTTTTCGGTAAGTTACCGTTTCCGTTGAAGCTCTAAGGTAAATTATTTTTTCGGTGAGTTGTCGGTTTCGATGAATTGTCGTTTTCAGTGAATGCTGGTTTTTGATTAATTGATCATTTCTGTGAATTGTTGATTTCTGTGAATTGTCATTTTCGGTAAGCTATGGTTTTTGTTATTTGCTAATTCGGTCATTTACTTTTCAATAAATTGCTTTTCGGTGAATAATCGTTTCCGGTGCTATCATAAATTTTATTTTAGTTTTTGAGCAAAACCCATAAAATATATTCGGTCCGAGTCAAAATGGAAGAAACAAAAATTATTTATGCTTTTACATATTCAAACAACAAAATGAAAACAGATGTCATTGATAAAAATATAAATCATGATTTTTAATTGATTAAAAATAAATTAATAATCATCCCATAAAAAATTATAGCATCAATATGTATATTTATTTATTCCTAGATTATTTTAAAAATTTATATACAGGGTGTTTCTTATTCTTCCACAAAAGTTTTGCATGCGAAACAATTTTCTACATGTAAATGCATTAGCCATTTTAAAAAAATGTTCGCTTGTCCATCAAAGTATACTCACGAATCATGTAAATAAGTGTAGTACAAAATACAAAACTCCAATCAGTCTTTTAGACTGCGTATACATGACATCGGGAGCGAGAGCGACTCAAATTGCACAGTATCACACAGAATGTATTAAAACAACAACATAGTTAAAAATATTTCAACTCGAGTACGGAATTTGATAGGTTTTGAGTGCGGGAGCTCTCAAATGTCATGTATGCAGAGCCAGAATATAAAACAACTCTAAATTTTGTATCCAATAAACTAAAGTTGCTAATTAAAGAAATCAAAAACGAATCTACTAATAAATACTTGAGTGGCCTTACTGGGGATAAAGATACCGAGTTCTCCCTTTGGAAAGCGACAAAAAATTTAAAACGACCTAAACTACAAATTCCACCAGTTAAAAATGAAGAAAATGAAGACGACACATGGGCTATAAGTGCAAAGCAAAAAGCTTCGGTATTTACAACTCACCTCGAGAACACGTTTCAGCCTCTACCTAGACAAACTGCAGAGGAAAACATACCACCAGTATATAAAATACTTGCAATATATCTCCTGTCACATTACATGAATTAAAAGAGGAAATCAATCTTAACCTAAATTCAAAGAAATCTCCATGATTTTTCAGCTCTGGGACTGTACAAAGAAAACCAATGTCAATATCATCCAGTCATTCCAAAGCAAAGTCCTAGGTGGAATAGTAAATGCACCGCGGTGCATAAGAAATGACAACCACCATAGAGATCTGAAGGTAGGTTTCGTCAGTGAAGAAATAAGCAAACACGCGAGAAGACACATGCAACGTATTAGCATAGAAAAATAAGTTTACCATAGATCTCTCAATTTTATAAATCGTAAGATAAAAATGAGTTGAGTAAACAATTTCTGATAATTCCAACGGCATGATTGTATTTGTGACTTTACATTGCGTGCAATGTAAAGTCACAAATACAATCATGACATTGGAATTATCAGAAGTTTTTACTCAACTCAGTTTTATTTCTCGATTTATGAAAAAGATAAATCTATGGTAAACTTATTTTTCTATGGTATTAGTCTACACCAAAATTTATTAATTAATTTATTTATTTAAAGAAATTTATTCTGTGATTTACTTGTATGATTTCAGAATTTAATTGAAAACAAAAATATTAAAAAAATAAAATAAAGAAAATTAAACCACAAAAATATAAATCAAATCTTGATTTAACAATTAAAAATTTAAAAAATAATTCGTAAGTATATTTTTGAGCTTGTCCTTTGATAAATTAAACTCAAATAGGTCGTCGACGATGTTGAACGATTTAGACGACATATTAATGGGGTTATTTTCTCCATAGTTTGTGGAATAGTGTTCTAGTGCTAAAAAATCATGGTTTCGAAATGTTCTGCAACATAGACCTGTACAGCATAGACCGGTACAGCGTATTCCAGTTGAGATCGAACGTAAGGGAAATAGAGTGAACATAAGGTTTGAAGATCTTTAAATTTACCAGTCCACCTTTTAACAAATCCAAACATGGCATTAGCTCTCGCAATACAATTTTCAATATGCCTATTGAAACTGGCATTCTCGACAAATGTAACACCTAGATCTATGATCTCATTAACTCTTTGCAATACCTCGTTGTTGACTTTGAGGAAGTAATTAGCGGATTTCTCTTACGACAAAAAGACATGATGTTGCATTTCTTAATATTTAAGTAAAGCCAGTTTCGATCAGACCACTCACTTAATCTATCGATGTCTTCTTGAAGTGTCTTCGTATCTAGCATTCCATTAACAGTTCGAAAAATTTCACGCCATCAGCAAATATGAGCACGTTTGAGTTTTTGATTATCTCGGTTATTTGATCTATAAAAGCAATAAATATCCACGGCCCGATATGAAATCCTTGGGGAACACCAGACGTAACTTTAATAACGTTTGATTTCTCATTTCCTATTATTACAAATTGTCGCCGGTTTGATAGATCGAGTGAAAACCCAAATGCGAATAAACTCCGGAGTGCTTATTGATGGCAGATGGAATCAAATGCTTTACTGAAAACCATGTAAGCTACATCAACAAGATGGTTTTCTATCTCATTAATTATTTTACTGGTGAATTCAACCAGATTAGTTGATGTAGATCGGCCAGGCGTAAACCAACGCTGGTTTGTTGATATATGACGTGTAATTGTCGATTTAAAGTTGTTGCATAAAATTCAAACAATTCAAACAATTTTGGAATTGATGATGTAGTTGATATTCCTCTGTAGCATGTAACGTCGTCTCGTTTGTCCGATTTAAAAATTGGTGTAATTTTTGAAATTTTCCATTTTCCGGGAAACACCCCGGTGCTTAAGGAGTGGTTGAATAGGTAACATAATGGAATTGTTAAAATGTCAGCGTACTCCTTTAGAATAGAAGAAGGTATATTGTCAAGACCACAACCGTCTCCAAATCCCTTTAGAGCCGATAAAATGTTATCCTCATATATAACAGGAGGAGTTATTGATACGTTGGTATTGCTGGGTTGTTCGTACAATCGACTAGTAACGCTTGGTTTATATACTGATTGGAAAAACTTCGCGAACATGTCAGCTATATCTTTAGAGTTTGAGGAGCTGGTATTGTTATATGTCATATTTGCAGGGTATCCGTCAATTTCGCGTTTATTCCTAAACTATTTCCACAATTGTTTTGGATTTACTTTGATTTTTACTTGAATTTGATCGAGATAAGACCTGTATTTTGATTTGAAGTAAATTTCAAACTCGTTACTATGTCATAGAGACATTGTTTGGTCGGTTAACCCGCTTTTCAACATTTTAGCATACGCTTTCGACTTCCGATTTTTTAAGTTAACTAGTCTATCATCGATCCACTGAGGGTGAACATTTTGTGGTTTACAGCACATAGGTACATAAAGTGCGAAGCCTTGCTGCATAATGTCATTAAATGTATCAACATTTTCGTTTATATCATTGGAGTTCAGAGTTGTTTGCCAGTTGATGGATTCTAGATTACTTTATAGCCCCGCACGGTTTGTTTTTTTGAAGTTGTATTTGATTGGTTGTAGGTGTTCCGAACTCGCCATTAAACTAGGTGAGTCAAATACAACATCTAAAGACTTTTGATTGATATCGTTAATTACAAAAGGTAACACGTATTCTGAAATTTTGAAAGTGTCAATGTCGTTGCTGAAGACAAGATCCAGTAATCTATCACGGTTATTAGTAATTGTGTGTATCACAAATAAAGATTCAGCATCTGTTGTTATATTGTTTGGAAATATACAATTTAGTTCCTGTTCCAGATTCCATATTATATTTGGAAGGTTAAAATCACCAAGCACAAGAGCTAAATCTGGCGAGTTTGCTGTGTTAATAACTTCATCAATCGCATCGATGCAAGTTGCGTAATGATCACTATTTGACTGATGTGGTATACATGCTGCGTAAATGAAAAGATTGATTTTGTTAATTTTGATTTTTACACCAATTTGTTCAAGTCTCGATGGGGCTAAAGTTACTGGAGCATTCCAGAGTTTAGAATGTACTGCTATCAGTACTCCACCACCCGATTTCTTTGAGCTAGTTTCGAGAGAACGATCGCATCTGTAGACAACGTAATCATGGCCAAAAAAATCACTGCTCATTATGCCGGGTTTTAATGAAGTTTCACAAATTACATAGATTAGGTAGTTTGATTTTAAAACGAAGTTGTAAAACTTAGATGCTTTTGATGTCATTTTGTTGATGTTTTGATAGCAAATTGCATATTTCTCACAAACCAACCTTTTCTTGAATTGTATGGGTTGATTTACTTTTAGAGTAGTAGTGTAGGTTCGGGCTCTCATTAAAAGTGAGTGTAGTCTATCATTAGCCACTGTTGAAAAATATCTAAATGATTGGGTGTGTCTTGAAATTGCAACTATGGCATTGGGTACACTATCGAACAGCCCAAGTGGTTGAGAATTGATTCTTATACATATCACATTTGGTGAGATTAATCCTTGTGCTTCGTGGATAGTCATGACTTTACTAGATTCTGGTATCTTAAGCTGGGAGATTAATTTTTTATCAGCTTTGGTAAAGGTTAGATAGAATGTGTTATCCAACAGAGGTATCGACATCAAAGTTGACGGCAGGGTTATAAATTTGGCTGAAATTTGCACGGTATTCATACTACTGCTGTTAGGGTAGTATTCCGTTAGAGCAGATGTAACATCAGCTGGGCATCTATACGTCACATTCAAGTATTCCGTCTTTGTTATGAATGCGCTTGCATCGGAAAATTGCATGTTGACATGATGTAATCTGTCAATATTTGGCATTTGGTTTTTATATCCAGCATGCACCATCATGTACTCATCAATAAAAACTGTCTCGTAGGTCCGATTTCCATTGATTAGATACGAGGCAAGGGTTTTGTAATTTAATTTGATTTTATTAAAATCGATGTTTTCGTGCTCACAACGAGATGTTACCTTTAATTTAATATCAACAAGTCCTTCTTTTGTAGCACATAAAACAAGATCACTGCCAAGTTTATACTTGCTTATAATCCAGGTTGATTTACCGCATCCAGGTACACCCTGAATATTTGTAATATCCGGCATCTTTATGTTTTCCTTAAGATATTGTATTGTTTAACGAGTTGTATATCAAAATGCTGAGATACGTCGTATGTTGGATGGTTCAATCTCAGTACGACGGCTGCGAAGGAAAAAACCACATGATCTACTAGATCCAATCAGGATCGACTAAAAATATAATAAAATTGTAAATGGGACTACCCAAAGGGCTACAACCCTGCAAACAAGAATATAAATTATGAAAGATCATCATCTAGTAGATTTGTAAATCAGTCGTAATAAATAAATATATTAAAAAAAAAAATGTATGCAGCATCAGGAAACCTCAAGAAATGTATGTAAATAACTAAATTACTCGATTTACCACACAAATTGCATCCTGCCGGCTCCTGATTAGTATATACGAGATGATTAACACGCGTCGGTACAAGAACAAGTAATATGAATTTAACTAGCCAGAACCGTGCTAATATTGTGGTTTATATTTTTATTCCGTGCTCACGGAAACATATACGCTCTTCGTTAGAATGATGCCTAAAGGAATATAACTTGAACTGATACGATACGCATGTTATCCTATTTCCTTCTATTAAATTTTAGACGCATTTTTCACTTAGAATCGTCTTAAATCTTTTGTTATGCTTCCATTATAACTGTGATTAAATGTACTTATTAAATATTTTCATATTATTATTTTGTAGCAGTGTTATCAGTGTTATGTACAATCCCTTTTATAAATGAAAATTACATTCCACATGTTGATCACGTTCCACGATATGCCGTGAGCTAACAAAATACAGTGAGTACGACCATGTAAAACGTAGCTATAATTGAAAAGCTGAAGGAAATGTAGATTCATTCTTCGTTTTTATTCAATTTACCAACAACATTGGTATAATGTGGTAGTAGTTGTTGGGTATCTTTGCTCATTCATTTTGAAGGAATCAGCTTCCTTTGATTAATTAATATTAATTTGATCCACTTGGATATTCTGTCCTGTAATATTTTTTCAGATTTTCTTTTTGTACATCGTATACTTAACGTATGTGTGCAGCATGGTTCATATTTGTATTTATAAACCTCCCATACAAGAGAAGAAGGAAGGATACAATTCTATTTTCATTTTGTGTTTCCTTATTTTAGTTTCTTGATTACTCAACTAATTGAAGTAGAAATGAAAAATAAATATTAATATGGATTGAACGTAATGCACGAGTATATACGGCCGACCATAACCATAATAATACAAGTTCAGGCTGTATATAGCATGAACATGTATAATAATAGACATATGTTTGGTTTTATTTGGTCGATTGATAAATTGAATTCATTAATTTATGTTGCATAATTTATGATTTTCACATATAAACTTTGTATATTATAAAATGACGAGACTATAAAATGAGCGAGCTGAATGTGATGAAAACGATAGATTATGACTTCGTAGACGATACGTCAGATTATAACATGCGTTTGCCGCCCGCCTATAATACACCAAGTTGAATTATAATTTTTAAAAGCTTGTCGTTTCTTATTCCATTTATGAACATTTCGTTTATACGGTAATAATCGAATACAATATGTACTTATGTATTATATGCTGCTAGCAGAAAATCGTCACACGTTACACACTTATATGGAGCACAATATACAAATTGTAAATGGTTCCAGCCATTTCATTCAAATTATATACCATTTCTGTTTCATTTGATTTTTACAATTTATAAAATAAAATTGTTTTTAAACCTTTACCCAAATAAACACACAATATAAAATTGCGTTCCTTGTTGATACTCAATTCATGTAGATGTGTACGGTACAAGTACGGTACCAATACTTGAGAAAAATACCAAATGGTGATATTTGAATGAAAACCCATCAGCAGTATCGATTATGTATGAAAATTGGCTATTCACTTTATATAGCTACATCCTACATGTAGATTTTGATGGCTCTATGTGCTCTGTCTTATCGGTTCAATAGATGAACGTGACTCCTGCACTTAGTTTTAAAATTGTATTGTTACATGTGTACGTTTTGTACATGCAATCTGGATCGTCTCTAAATTATATCTTGCTCGATAAATATAATTTTTTTGTTATTTAAAGTTGTTTCATAATTTTAATGAATAAAATATATATTTAGTTTTAGGTTAACCAATAATTACGCCCTCATATAAAAACCGAAAACCATATCAAATTTAATAACAGATTCAAATGTTGGATAATTTTCGATATATTTTTTTTGTTTTTGTTGTATCTTATCATGCTAAAAGTTAAATAAAAGTGAATATTTGAATTTAAATTGTAAAATTATCACAAAAATTTTATCGCATTCGAACTGATACGTATGTAGATATATACGAGTAGAACAGAAAATCGAACGAGTTTAATAATTTCAGCTAGGTATGTATATTATATAGGAAGAGGGTTGGGGAACTCTACGCCACATAATTTCATTTTGTTGTTGTACTCGTATCATGGTATTTCGTTCTACCATAAAAATATCTTTAATTATGTAGAATATTCGAAAATTTCATATCTTATATATCATGTAAAAGAAAGTTTGGTAACCCAATAAGGGACTATGGAAATTACGTTAAAATATTCTGTTAATTTATTTTCCTATAAATTTATGTAGGCTGCTGCTGTGGTATATGTTGCCTGGATACATAAATTTTTGATTATTTAATTTTCACGCGAATTCATGTTTTAGAGAAAAAAATCTTGATTAAACAAATTAGAAAAATTGAACGATAAACTAAGAAATGATAATTTTGTTATCAATATTCATCTTACTTCCCTTGTGGTTCAACAGATCCCCCAAATTAAAACTAAAACTGAAATTTCTCAATATCACCTCAATAACAACACGCGCGTTACGTGGTGGGAAATGTTACACCGTACAAATAAAAATATGCACATGAGACAATTTTATTTCCAATATCAGGTTAATAAAATTGGCACACGAAAATAAATGCATTTTTAATATTTTTAAAGGAAATCTACAACGGAAATATTTAATTTCATAGACTGCTTAAGTAAAAATGCTTTTAAGCCAAATTAACTTAAATCATAAAAAACATTTTTAATTTTAAACTACGTGTTAGTTTTTACACTGTTAAACACAGTACTGAAAGAGACAGCTGTGCGATATTAAAAAGAGATGAAACGTGCGCCATTTTTTTCATATACGAATTAAATCAAAAATTAATCTCGTCTCTTGTTAATTTTATTAAAATTTAATTTTATTGGTATTTTTTCCTCTATATTGCGGCGTGAATAAAATATCAATTTTAAAATTTAAATTAAAAAATATCAAAAATATGTTTGATTATCAACTTCTCTAAAAATATTTCATCGGACAGTAAATATAAATTTTGATAAAACAATTAAATTTTACATCGCCAGATTTATTGTTAACCCTTTCACGCACAGAACTTATCCAGGCATAAAATTAAAGTTAGGGTCTGTTCAATTGCTTTATTTTGAAATAAAAAAAGTAAATTTTATGGCCCTCCGTCAATTTTCCTTCTAGAATTCCAGAAAATTCAGGGGACATATGTGTCCCAATATGCGTCAAATGGTAAATTTTGTTCCAAGTTAAATACATAATTCTTTTAATATAACATTTATTCAATTAGCTCTATTTCAATTCAGAATTCAATATTACACGATTACATCACATTAGATACTAAAACTAGGAAATAATAAAGTAAGATTCAACAATGGTACTCGGTAAAACAATTTCTTTCATTTGTAAAATACAAATGAATTTTACAAGTTGAACATGTAGTATTTGTTCGATTTTCAATATGTTTTTTAGCACAACAAACGCATCTTTTCCGATTTACCACCTTTTCCATAAGATGAGATGGTACAGACTGTTTCGATACATTTGAAACCCGCTTAGCTGTGTTATAACTTGCTCGTGCTACTACCTGACGAAATTCTAAGGAGGACAACAAAGTACCTTCAACTAGCTTGGCTTCATGTAATTTACTGTATATTATGTAAGAATTACTCATTGCAATATCCAGCAAATCAAAGTAAAGACGCAAGTAATATTTTATTTTGGCTTTTCTGTCCAGCTCATAACAAACTTTTTTTTTGGTCCATTAGGTCCACTCGTCCCATATTCTTATTATATTTTGTAATAATTTCAGGACACGAAATATTAATTTTTTCAGATGAACCTGGTTTCCGTCGTTTTCCTATGGTTTTAGGTATTGGTGATAAGAAATTTGTCAACAAATGAACCGATCTATTATCCATCCATTTTATAAATGAGATACCTTCAAAACTTGTTGCAAATATATCTCCTCTTTTCATACTCTTATCTAATGGCACATTTTTCGGTAAATTTTTTCTATTTATGCGGACTGTTTCACATGCCTTAATGTTTCGCATTGCAAGATTATATTGCAGCATTGGCGAATTAAAGAAGTTGTCAAAATAAATTTCGCAACCCAGACCATCCAAACATTTTGATAAATTTAGGACAACTGATTCACCCAAGCCAATCTCTGTTCCGCAATTTTTTCGCCCAGTGTATAAATCAAATTGGAATAGATATCACTTTGTGAGTCTGCTCTACACCACATTTTGAAACCCCATTTTACTGGCTTATTTTTAATATATTGCTTCATTATGTTATGTCCTTTAAATTTTATCATGTGCTAATCAATTGCCTGTGTTATTGTGTTATAGTATTGTTCATTGCTCTTTGAAAACAATTATTCAAATGGTTCATTACAGGTCTTATTTTATAAGCTCTATCATTTTCAGGAGAGTTCGTATTGCGCTGCGATTCATTATTGCAAAAATGTAAATTTTTTCGTATGTCTTCAAACCGCGATAATGGCATGATTTTGGATATATAAGGAACATCCACATCTGGCTCTGTTGACCAATAGCTCCGTATAGTTAGTAGTACATGATATCCCATAATGAAAATCATGCCCATAAATGCCTTCATTTCAGCTATACCGACCGTGTATACCCTGCCATTCTGTTGTGCATATCTAATAGATTCCGGAATCACAATTTGTTGCAATAAATGGTCGAAATTTGATACTTGTTTGAATATATCAACAGGCTTTAGTGTAGATTTTACTTGCGAATCAATAATTATATTTATTTGGCCAAAGTTATAGTCCTCTTTTCCGTGAAAGTTATATGGTTTGTAAGTATTTTTTTCCATTTAAAAGCAGGAATTTTTATGGGGTCACTAGTACATGTATTTTGATTGTCAGATATTTCACAGCGATCCTCTGAATTGTTATGTGGGCCATTTATTTCTGTTGTAGATAAACCGGCATCAATATATTCTTCTATAAATTGTTGATCTTCTTGATCTAACATTAGGCCGTCTTCTTCGTCACTGTTATCTGCCATCAAATATTGCAAAACTTCATCATTTTCTTCAAGTTCAAATAATCTGTAGCTGTTTTTTAACTAAAAAAATAAAATTCAACGTCTTACAAAGAATTTATTTTGCAAGTAAAAATTTTACTTTCACGCATATTGGGACAACGGTGTCCCAATTGCTATTTGGCATTTTACGAAAAATAAAACACAAATATTATGATAAAAGGAGTAATATGAAATGTATACTAACCATATTTCAGTATTTTAGTAACAAATTTGCACAAACAAAAATAAAATAATTATAAAACACAATTGGAAATCTAGTTTAAGAACTTATTAAAACGCGTTTGTCCAACCGTAAGTTTTGATATAAAATGACAAACAACTGAAGTCAAAACAAAACATAACGGTCAAATATTGTTTTAGGAAACAAAATAAGAGAGTTTTAAAGAGAAATGAGTATAAACAAATGAAAAAATACGAAAAATATACGTGGGACAAATATGTCCCATTTACATGAAAGGGTTAAATGAAACTCGTCCATTTTATGCAATAAAGTGGCACACTTTAAAGTTCCAATAAAAGGACATCGTAGAGCTTCTACCAAAATTTAATGATATAGATCAATGAGGCTAACCTTTTAAACGATAATAGGGACATTTCCAAACTGATTGGCACCCGAAGATTTTTGAGTAGAACTTATGCGGATTGACACTGAACAATTTTTGAGTAGAACTTATTCAGTGCACTCATAAAGTTTGAGTGGGTTACTGTAACCGGTCAAAAACAAGAAATACGATTATTGCCAGACAAACTTTGCATTGCACCAAAATTTTTCTATCATCGGATGATTTCTATAGGTTTAACCTTTCAACATAGGTTTGCAGAGATGCAAACCAATTCGTATTATAGGTTGTTTGGTTTCTGGTTTCTTTCAATGATAATTTTTGGTTTCGGTTTTAGCTTTATAAATTTTGGTTTTGAAAAAAATTTCATGGTTTTATGGGTTAATTATTTAACTTAACGAAAAAAATGTCTTCCAGCACATTCTCGTTTAAACCATCCCTGTTATCTGCTAAAATAAACTTCAATGTTGAAAACGCTCGCTTTACCGATACTTGTGTTGCAGCGACAGCAAATAAAATGTTGGCTGTTTCAGACGATTCCCCAAATTTTTCATTATTTTGCCAATATTTCATTGAGTCTTCATTACGATTTAATCTATGTTGCCAAAATTGTCCACTGTCCTTTTAAAATTTAAATTTTGTTTTGGGAAATTGTGCTTGAATCACATCGTTATCAGATACGGTAATTGTCTGATTGTCCTCATTTAACAGCGATATGCTTAGGAATGAGTTTTGTTGTTTAGAATATTCTTGATCATGAATATAATTGTGGATTTTACTAATATGAGCTTTAGCTAAATTCTTCTTATCAGTATTCGGTACCGTCGGTCCAGGTAAATACACGCTAACATGGTATCACTATTAAGCACATTGGCCGATTTCATTTCCAAGCAATTGTCAAAACTATTCGAGTATGAACTAGTTATTTGTTTAATAACCATTTTTCGCTTGTTCATAACATTAAAAAAGTCATTCATGGTGTTCTACTCCAATTGTTTTCTGAAACTTTAAGGTTAGGGATTGCTTCTTGGTAGTCACTGCAAAATGTTCTTAGACTAATTAAGCTGCTTATTATTTTTAATGTAGAATCCCAACGAGTTGGGCAATGTAAAACTGGGTTTCTCAACCCAGCTCATTTTATTATTGTGAAAATTTATGGGTTACTTAATTTTGAATGACGCAAACACAAACTGTAATCACATCCTGTAAATTACCTTTATTAAAAAAATTGCCGATAGCTAGTGGCAGGGTATGAGCAGCACAAGGCATTGAAACTGTAAATTCCTTGTTGAGACGAGTAATTTCTTTACTAAATCGTCCAAGTTTTTCGTCATACAGATGAAGTATATCAATTTGTTTTTGGAATTCATTATCGGCTAGATGTTGAAGCACATAATTTAACATTTTTTAATAGTTCATACGGTTTGGACCATATTAGCTCCGTGGTCCGAAGTATAAGTGTAAGTCTGTTTGACATCAATGTTATATTTATTTAAATTAAAAAAAATCTAATCCAGTTTTGATGCTCCGTCTACTTTAATTGAAATAATTTTTCCTCTTAATTTAGTTTTAATACCTTACGAAGTTCGTCTGCATGCCTTTTTTTTAAATATTGAATAATTTGCCTATTTATTGTAATTTTCTATTCAAAAGAGTTTAAGCCACTACGTTCGACAGCGGTTAGCGGTCGACCATTTATTGTAACTATTTCAACCCAGGCATTTTGTAGCTCTCATGGCGTAATCTTCAATGAATGGGTTTTCTTACATTTTGTCACGTAAGTTGGTTATAACGGGTGTTTTTTTAGGAGGTTTGTTTTTCCGATAGATGTCGTTTTATTTTATGACAGTTGTTTTGACAGCTCAAAGTGGCATTTCTACTCAGTATTGTTTGGCAAATCATTATGAATAGGTTAACTCCAGAACAACGTTTTCAAATCGTGGAAATTTATTTTCAAAATCAGTGTTCAATTAAAAATGTTTATAGAGCACTTCGTGAATTTTATGGTGCACATAATCGTCCGTCAGAGACCACCATAAAGAACGTAATTACCAAATTTCGGTCTACATTCACTCTTTTGGATGCCAAGCCACCGACAAGAATGAGAAGAGTTCGTACAGAAGAAAATATTGCTGTCGTTGAGGCCAGTGTCGAAGAAAACGACAATTTATCGATTCGTCGTCGTGCTCAGCAAATTGGACTTTGTCCATCGACTTTATGGAAAATTTTACGAAAAGATTTGGGTTTGGTGCCATACAAAATTCAATTGGTGCAAGAATTAAAGCCACACGACCATCGTTTGCGCCGTGAATTCAGTGATTGGTCGTTAAATCAATTGAACGAAGATCCATTTTTTTACCGTAAAATTCTCTTCAGTGATGAGGCGCATTTTTGGTTAAATGGATACGTCAACAAACAAAATTGTCGCATTTGGAGCAAAGATAATCCACACGCCGTTCTAGAATTACCAATGCATCCTGATAAATGTACTGTTTGGTGCGGTCTATGGGCTGGTGGGATCATCGGTCCATATTTCTTTAAAAATGAGGAAGGACGACGCGTTACCGTGAATGGAAATCGATACAGAACCATGTTAAATGAGTTTTTGTTGTCAAATCTTGAAGATATGGATATGAATGAAATGTGGTTTCAACAAGATGGTGCCACTTGCCATACAGCACGTGAAACAATCGACTTATTGAAAGAAACTTTCAACGACAACATTATTTCGAGAAATGGTCCGGTGAATTGGCCTCCGCGTTCGTGCGATTTGACGCCACTCGATTACTTTTTGTGGGGATACGTGAAGTCATTGGTTTATGTGGATAAACCTCAATCGATTGACGCTTTGGAAACCAATATTCAACGTGTCATTGCTGACATACGCCCTCAAATGCTTGAAAAAGTGCTGGAAAATTGGACCTCCAGAATGACATTTGTGAAAAATAGTCGTGGTAGCCATATGCCAGAAATTGTGTTTAAATGTTAAATGCCAAAAAATTATCTACCAAATAAAAAAAAATTTTGGTCATTTCATAATTTTATATGTGTTTTATTCAAAAAAAAAATCGGCAACCTCTTAAAAAAACACCCTTTATATGTTTGGTCTATTTTCTTCGTTTATTGTCTAAATTTCTTTTTAGAATTGATTTTATAGTTTCTTCTACATCTAAAATTAAATTAAAATCTACTGAGTGGCCCATCTAACGTTTGCAATTCAATTTGGCTCTAATTCAAAGACCAATGAATATTTTTCAAAGAGGTTTGTTTTATTAGAAAGAGCATACATTGCCATAAAGTAAGTAACATAAGTTCATTCAAATTACTACCACGGCTTGCTTTACAGTACCCCATTCTGTCAACCCAATTTATCCTTAATGGCTCCTCACAAAAAATAGTCCAACTGAGTTAAATCGTAGCTGTATGTGGCCAATTGGCATCTCTGTTACGGCTGATTATTCGTACCCCGAAGTCAGTGTGCAAAAGTTGACTGTGTGAACATTGAACTTGGTACGCCTTCATACCGAGGTCTTTATCCAAAATTCTTATCACAGAATTGCGTGAAATGTTCAATTCTTGAATACGATGGCGAGTTTATGTTGATGGATGTTCAGGCACATTCTGAGCAATACCTACAATGTTCTCATCTGTACGCGATCTAGATACCCGAGCACGGGTCGGTTTATCCAATAACAATCCAGTTTCACGAACTCGCTTCACAAATTGATCCACAAATTTCCTTGCAGGCATCTCATTTCTACTGAATTTTCCACGTACATTTCTTACAGTTTTGGTAGAACGCTCAATATTGCCCAATTCATTTTCCAGTTCAAGCGTAAAGCAACACATTTCGTAAATTTGAAACAATAAACTAATTTTCTGTCATAACACGAATGACGTAAGTGTTGTCACACTCCAAATTACTGGTAGTTGAAATTTCAAACGCTAGATGGGCACACCCGTTAGTTTAAAATACATTATTAAAGAGAGTTTAAATGCAAATAAGGTTAGGTTATAAAAAAAAATTGATGATTTATTTTTTCCTTGTATGTTTCCGTGACAAATAAAAGTCAATAATATATTAGGTTAGGTTAGATTTTCTGTTGTTAAGAGAGGAAAGTACTAGATCAGCATGATTTTCCCATTAAACAGATATTCATGTAAATTAAAAACACGAACTTAACAAAACATAACATAACCACTTTGTGTTAAATTTTTTTGTATCTTTGTGCTTGGCTTTATTAATTTTATTTGGCTTTGGTTTCGGTGTTATAAAGTTTTTAATTTTGGATTCGGTTTTGCTTTAAGTAACTTTTAGGGTTTTGGTTTTAGTTTTAAAAACCGGTTTCCAGCCCTGCATTCGATTTATAAATAGATAGGTAGCGACAGATTTTTTTGAGTAAAACTTGTTCATTTCACTCAAGCAATTAGTGACACACTTTGAAAGGCATTGATACCGGAAGCACGCTAAGAAGTCACTAGAATAAATTGTACTCAAATATCGTCCGATATTATAGATTTTTGACTGCCACGAAACCTATAGAAACACTCCAATAATAGTGGAATTTTGGTACAAACTCTGTGATGTATTTGGCCGCTTACAGTAAACCAATCAAACTCTATGAGTGCACTGAATAAGTTCTACTCAAGAATCTTCTAGCATCAATCTGATTGAAAATGCCATCAATGTCATTTGAATGATTAAGTCCATAGGTGTTTTCTTTATTTAATGGAATTTTGGTTGAATTCTACGATGTCCTGTTATTGGCCAGTTAAAGTGTGTCACTCACCCATTTCAATAAACGAGTTTTACTCACAAAAATGTATCGCTACCAGTCAGTTTGGAAATCAAATCTATGTCATGTGAAAGGTTAACCCTATAAAAATCATCCGACAAAATTTTTTATCAAAAATATTTAAATTGTTGTTGGAAACGTCAATAGTAAGAAAAGAACGGTGTGCTTCTTGTAATTGTCATAAGGAAAAACCAATTTTTATTTTCGAGAGGTTTTCTTTTATTTAAAATTCTTATAGGAAATATTTTAACAGTGTGGTTAGGCAATTTGGTTGACTACGCACATCCTATTTTAAAGGACGCGTTTTTGATAAAACTTTTTTACTGAATACAGTCGCAAACCAATTCGTAAATGTAGCAGTATTATTACAGGAACCCTATTGCATATGCAAATAGAACGTTAGTTAAACAATCACGAGATCAAATATAGCACTACTGAGAAAGAAAAGAGTTCTCTCTAGTAGCCGTCTTAAGGGCTGTAAAGTATTTCAGACCATATATTTATTCAAAGCAATTCAAATTCAATACTGAGGCACTGAAATGGTTACATACGAATTATGTAGGAGATTATAAGGAGAATATAAGTTATTTTTTCGAATTCAACTAAGCGAGAAGAAATCGTCTACACAATATTTTTGCAGACTACGAAATTATTAATGAAGAATCGACAAATTAAGTTTAATTTAAATAATGCTTCAGTGCATCGACGTACATGACAATAACGCCACAATTTCAGATACCATTGTAATTAGATTAAATTACCGAAAAATTCACAAATTAATTAGAAAATATCCTACGTAACCGAAGAATCAAAATGACTCTAAAATTAACTAGAGAATATTTAAGGAATAAACTAAAAACATACTTATCCGGCATCAGAGCGGATACACTTACATTGCAGATGATGAATTTAATGATATACATATAAACAAATATTAACAGAAATATTCCAAACAGAATGCACTTAATTTGCTCAAGAAATAAAATCCGAGGACGAATTAATAAAAATCATTTCTATCCAACACAAAACACAAGCCCACCCCGGCATCATGACACTATACGATGACACTATAATACGAAATTACAAATCTACCATAAAAATATAAAAAATTTAATCAATAAGGTAACAAATAACGACATATGTAGTAGATCGTTCAACGAAAATTTCAAAAAACTGAACTATCTTCACGTTAACAGAAAACAATCATTCCTAATTTTTGGAAACCAATTTAAGAAATATGCAACAGCATATCACCTAGAAGACTCGTTCGAAATCATAGACTTATGATGCATTTTAATCATAAAAAACCGCCAACGAATGTTTCGGATAATGAATTCAAACGAAGAATTAAACCAGTCCGAATCCGGATATTGGAAGCTACGAGTATGTACAAAATGTACAACAATCAGTATCATGGTACAATCAACTGTACGGATCAACTGTAAACTGTGTTTATTTGATCAGTTTTCACTGAGTGCAAGTTCGTAGGAGGGTTTATTGAGAGGAGGGCTCTTTCAGAAGCTGGTTACGAATTCGTGGTTCTTTAAGCGAAAACACATATATTGGACTATTGGAACTAATATATTGCCATGTAACTAGTGATGACGTTTTTGAGTGTTGCAAATGTATTTATTTAAACTGAACACAGCAGTTTTTTTTAATCCTTCCACTCTGTACTGGTGCCGAAGCACTCCCAACTCTTTCGCGGTTTGTTTTTCCCGGCCTATCTTACGCAGTTATGCCAAATCGAAGACGTATGGCTATAGGTCCGATTTACGCTACCATCTGCGCATTGCATAGTGCACAGCAGTTATTCCAATCAAATTGGTATGATAAAATGCAGTTTTTACTGAACACTTTTCCGCTATTTTAAGACACGCTTATAAGTGACCCGACCAATAGAGAAAATGCATTTAAATCCAATAACATCTAGCGTTAGGTAAGGATGGCTTATCTAGGACAGTCTATGAAGAAGGAATGCTTTTAGATCCTCTTTTACCAAAGGTCGTTCATCTGCCAGTTTTTAATCGTAGTTTTTTTGTTTTGAGCCTTATCTTGGTTTGTGTAGATGAATGTTTAACCGAACAGCCAATCATTTCTCAGCTTGATAGAATACTATATATCTTATATTCGGGTGTTTTTTGCTTGGTTAACTCTCGTAAATTCACCATGAGGGTGTGGTGTTATAATACACCACCACCATACGATGGTCTACCACGATGTTAGTTTTTGACTTTCATCACTCACGCCCAATTCAATATTTTATCAAATACGATTGGAGTCCAAACATTTTAATAGAGCTATGAGTTGGCCTCTTTTTATATCGAGTTTTATGATACTCTGCTGATTGGTCTGCTAACTTTATGGTCGGAAAATTAGAAGAAAGGTTAAAAATATTATTAAGTACAAAGCATATTAGCATAGATTTCGCAAAACTATTTTATTCAAAAATAAAAGTTTTTGAAATTGAAATTAAATATTTCAAATTTTAAACGGGTTTGGTCATACATCCTTGGTGGGAATAACAAAGCTTGTATATAAATAATAAAAAATTGATGAAAGTGAGAATCCAAAGCATATTTCACAATTATATCAATTTTATAGTCTCGCTGCAATTTGAAATTTGTAAACCCCTTATTTTTAAGGTATAATTGAACCCGACAGCTTATTTGACAGAACTATAACAACCTCTATAAATCATAACTACGATAATTTATATACCCTGCAGTGCTATTGATACTACTTCGACGTAGGAAAAACAATACAAGTTTGTGTATTTGTCAAATCGATGTAGAATCCAATTGAATATGCCAATAAATCAATCGAATGTCTGTAGCAACAACTAATCAACTGACTACACTGCACGCGATTAAATAAACTTGTGAACAGAAATAAAATCCAATCGCAATAACTGACTTACTTTATTGCATTTTAAAACGAATTAGCAACAGTATAAATTATTTCAGATGGATTCAAATGTCAAGTTTAACTAATTGCATAAACGATTCCTTTATTTTCATTGGTTAATAGCAGGAAATTACTTTAATTTGTATATTTGTGCACAACATAAAATATAAAATTTTAATTTTATGTGCGCGTTCATTTTACAACACACAAGTGATGGGAATATAACACCCAACTTCTAGCCAAATACAGTTCCCTTCCAATTGTAAATATTTAAAAATTGAGCCTATACAATTCCTAAGATCATACTTTTTCTCTAGATTTTTGCCTAAACCCGAGTAGTTCGTATTGAATCGTAGAACGCATCACATCACACATCATCGTAATTAGCATTTGGTTGTAGTCGTGATTACCATTCTAGCAGATCCTGTGTGGTTTGAGTGCGGTATTCCTTCTGTTATATACAACAAACTCAAGTTCGTTACACATTGACATTTCAAAATTTTGTTTTAGTGAAGTTCTGGGATTCAATATTGGTTTAAATGTAACGATGAAATTAAAATTGACGCGCATGAACTCCTTCGGCGACGGACTTAACTAGACTACTAGCCACCTCAACACGTATTGATGATTTGTGATAATTTGAAGAATGAGACTTGCTACCATTCGTGATAGAATTACAAGAGATTTTAAACTGAAATTAATTCGATGCGTTCATGAAAGATCGTCCAAAATACTATAGGGGTTATTAAATATTCAGGTAGTTTTGAATTTCTCTATAGAGAATGGTGGTTAAATATGGTGATCGATTAGTCACCAACTATTTGCTAGTGGGGTAAAGATAATTAATAATCTGAGTATAATCTCTCGTTGGAAATAATGTGGTAGAGCACTGTTGTGTTTTAGATAATGCGACAACAACGTCTAGCAACTGTTTCTTAGGTTAGGACAAAATTTGGGTACACTGTATCAGCATACAAGTAGTTGTGTAATGGAGAATTTCGAGAAGGAATAAAAAACGAGATAACCTCCCTCCCTAGTATACCTCATCCAGCAGCCTTAGGATCTAGCTAAGCGGCAGCAAAATAAATAAATAAATGAAACTGCTGCGTTTTAAGCATGATCACCTCGAAAGCGGAATCGTTTGTTTCACACCGTTATACTTCTACCTGTACTGGCAATTCTAATCGACTTTTAAAACAATGTGAAGCGAACAGCATTCGTCCGCCAGACGAAACAAACAACAACAATTGAAATACGAGCTTATTAATTGTGGGGTATTGAAACTGATTCATAAAGCAGTAATATTGCAGCGTGCATGCGACTCTTCCTATATATTTTCACAAATAAAAATTTAGTGGTGGATGTTGCAACGCTAGTAAAGCTCGATACGTCTAAGTTTGTATGATTTTTAATCAGTTTATATGAACTTTAAATGCAGCAACTAGGTTCTCCTAGGGAACGTTGTGTAGCCAATCAAGACTGAAGAGGAAGATGATGCAAATAATCATGATTGAGATGTTCTACCTAAACTAGAGTAAAATTCTTAAGATCTTATCGCTAAGCATAACATTTAGAAAAAACTTCTTTCAGTATGGTAAGATAAATTGCAGATGATACTACATATCGTAAGCGTAAATAGGTTAATCATTCAGTACGACACAATCCAATAACAGTGCGAGGGTTGTTTTTAAATACAATCCCGACGACTTTAAAGTATATGAAAAAACATAAACCAATTAGGCACCCACTAGGAAACATTTACAACTGGGTTTAAAAAGAGTTTTAATTCTCCCCAATTTTAAAAGTTAGCTAAGTTCCGAGGCTAACTACTAAAAACCCATATTTTATCTGTCAAATTTTATTATTTCTTTGTTAATTTAAACTGTTTAAAAGTGAAACTTTATGTACAGCTAATTTTTAAAACCAAATACGGAACTTTCAAAATTGTTGTATCTTGCTTACATATTCTAATCAGCAACACACTAAACTTAGCTCGCATTATTAGGTCTTGATTAATTATATGATTTGTTTCTTTTTGTTTATACAACGTTTCTATGCATAAGCATCAACCAGGGAAAACTTAAGAGCTTAAGTTGTGCTACGTTTGGACCACTTAGGGGAGCGGAATGACCACCAAAATTAAAGAGGTCTTTTGTTTATTTGTGACGAGAAGCCTATACAATTTATAACAACATGTAACTTAAGCTCTTAAGTGTTCGCTGGTTGAGGCATTATATTTTTGGTCAACACACCATTAAGTCATCAAAAACAAACTGAACTTTTACAATTTGTTTTTGATGTCTTAACGGTCTACACACAATATAAAAATGGCGACGAAGATGGGATTTAAAAATATTTCATTATTGTTAAACAGATTTATTAATTCTTTTTGGCTGTCGTTTCATCGTTATCGTGAGCACCTTTCAAAATTGCATCTCCGCATTTAAAACCAACATATTGCGTTTTAAATTCTTAACCATTCAGTCACTGTTAGCTAATTTAATGCAGAGCTTCTACAAATCGGATTCATTTTGTTCACTTTCATCGATCGTCCTTGTAAAAATTTCAGTAGTTGGTCTAATTTATCGGTTAGGTTTCGATCTAATTGCCCTTGGACCTTAATAATAAATCATTTTCTTGTATAGAAATTGCGAGGATCTACGAATCGACAACGAAAACGCATTTTACAGTGAAAGGTTGGGTTAATTGCGCTCAGTCCTAAAATAAGCAAAATAGGCAGCAAAAATGTGTGTGATTCAAGTTACAAACAATGTCATACTGCTAGTGAGTGTAGTCACGTGCGAATGATCGACAAAGAAATAGATCCAGAACATGAAATCGTGTTTCAAGAAAAAAATTTAATAGAAATCGTCATCGTTCATCAAGTAGTCGTTATCGTTCGAGTTCCAGTCATAGGCCAGTCTGTAGTGTTACTGATCGTAATGTTACCAACTTCATCGGTTTATTCTCTATCATATGAAGGGAATGATATTACAGTTAAAAGAATGTGTTCCGTGGAAGTTGATAATCATAAGTCCGTGAGAAAATTTCAATTATTATGGGTCTAGATTGGTTCGAATCACTCAATTTCAAAGTTATACATAACCATAATGATATTTTTGCTGTTACCAATAACTATTCTGTAGGTCACTTCAAACACTATTTGAAAATACCTTAGGAAGGTGTACGTCATCATAAAACTGAAGTTAAATGCGGAACCTCGATAGTTTAAGCCAGGGATCATTCGTTTTGTGATACAAGGTGCAGTCAAGAAAGAGTTCGAACGACATGTGGATGAAGAAATTTTAAAACCAATACAAACAACGCACTGGACACTCCCAATAGTGCCAGTGAAAAAACCAAATGGAGAAATTACAATATGTACCGATTTTAAAGTCACTTAGAACTCAAAAAAATTGAAACCGAGCGACATCCGATTTCTATTCTATTTCTTCTATTTTGGATTGCAAGTGCTCCACTGCAATTAGAGCGTTTAATGATACGAATGATAGACGATGTGAATTTTTTTCGATAATCACACCACGAACATCTGAAAAAACGTGAAAACCTGCTGTTTCGATTGGAGGCAAATGGATTTAGATGCCGTGCAAGTAAATGTGAGTTTTAGAAAGAGGAGATTCACTATTTGGGACATATAACAGATAAACACTGCGGTTTGATTGCTATTAAAAATTTACCTCGTCCAAGGATCCTAAAAGAAATAGAACCATTAATAGGTGGGATAAACTATTATAATAAATCCATTCAAAATTTTTCTACCAGTGTCATTAAATCGACTTCGTTCAAAAAAACCTCATTTTCAATGTACACAGCACAAGAAGACTTTTTTGAAGCAGTTAAAGGAGTTATGGAAAACACTACCCGACTGTCCGTTCCGTATACGGCATAGGCGCCGTCCTCTCGCATCGATCTAGATACAAAAGTACAGCCAAATAAAACAATAACCGTTCTATTTATTATTTATGGCATAACCAATTTTCACCACCAAAAACGTATCGTAAATTTCGATGATGCACACTACCACTAACCTGAAATACATCGTAAAATTCTGTAATTATGGGACCACGGAAACGAAAAACATATCATTTTTGAATTGCAAAAACTAATCTAAAACGAAAATTTACATGTAGGTACACATGATTTTGTATCGTAAACGAATAGCTTTGTTTAAAGGGTTGTAAACTGTCCAATAACATACCAACACAGACAATTTTAAAATGTTTATAGCCGAAGGAGAGTGGCTAATCGATGATACAGTTATACATCAATTGAACACAAATTCAGAAAACACTGTTGTTGTTGTCGACGCTAATCGGATGATTGGTTGTTAATCTAGTGACTAAAATGTGCAGTACGATGTTAAATTCTTCCAATTCAAGGGAATCGAAAAAATCAAATCCACATATTAGTGTCAGCAGTCCTGACCATTGGTCCCCAAAATAAAAAAATATATTTTTAATTTTCTTCTTCGTCACTATCGAGGGTTCCAAAATGGGATGTGTACGCAGATAATTATTACTGTAATACCAATAACCGGGCCGTAGTTGTAAAAAATGTAGTTGTCTCTAACGATAATATTGATGGGGGGCATCGGGTTTATTCATTTATTCAACACGGATGCAGATCATTGCGAATATTGTCGAGATGATTATTATGGTAATGCTTTTGATCACCAGACAATGGTGTGAATGTAATTTTTCAGTATAAATGGTACGATTGAAAATTGTAATCAATACACGGGACAGGCTCCATGTCTTAAAAATCTCGTCGACCAGTATATATTAATCCGTATAATTATCAAACTTGTATAAAGTTGTTTTAATTTTCAGTACATTGGTGACTACGAATGTAGGTAAACATGGATTTGGTGGCCGTTAATGTAATGTGTACGGATCGGTTCATCGGTTGAGACCAACAAACCGGGACAATATATTGTGAGCCGCCATGGCCTGCGTGGTTATAAAAGTGATACTTGTGCTACAGGATATTACGGACAGGCGCCGCACAGTGAACGTTAATTCCCATGGTTCGACACAATAATGCATTTATGAGTCTTGAAGAGATCCAATAAATAAGCGATCTACAGAAACAGCTATGAAAAAATATTGCGAATGCACTTTCTAGATTATCGTGTGACCCTGGTTATAATTTCGGTTATAATGAGAATCTTGTCATTTCACCTTCACGAGGTAACGATCAGTCACTCTCACCTATTAATGTTCCAACGATATAAAAGCATGCACGCAACGACTTGGAGCTACACCAGTATACGAATTTTATTCAAAAACCGCGACTTGAGAGTTTGCAGTTTTTATATTGTTTCATCAGCACACTAGATGTTAAATATAAAATTTAATTATAATTTCCATCAATCAACAATAATACTAATTTTGTGCATCTAATAGGTTAGTGGAACAGCAGAAAAACTCCCAACTCTCAAGTCTCAGTTTCCGAACAAAATTTGTACTCAAATTCTAGAATAGTTACAAAATGGATAGCCATAAGTTTACCACAAACAATAAATAAAGCCTACCTGTTTTCGGCTTAAGACACAATTTCTTCGTTTAATTATATTTTATTTTTGCAGACAGATCTCAATCATGCAGTTATTTCGCCATTACTCCAGGGCAAAATACTTGAACAACTTCATCAAGGTCACTGGGACATAACAAGGGTAAAACAACTGGCAAGGTGATATTGCTGGTGGACGTCAAGCGATATTGTCATAAAATATATAGTGAAGCGTTGTGAGAATGACCAACCCCGTATGGAGCATGGGGTCGCCGGGTCGTTTTTGTAACAAATAGAACTTACTGTTGGGGACGCCTTTTCAAAGTATTATTTTGTGTTATAAATGTTAAAAATAGTTTGCGATCGAAGGACTACCAGTGACCATAGTAAGTGATAATGGTCGACAGTTTACTTCATACGAATTTCAACAATTCTGTCGCGTTAACAACATTGTGCACTTGACATTGGCGCTTCTTCACCCCGAATCAAATGGCGAAGGAACACCTTTTAACGGGTTGAACGCATGGATCAATGAACTAAACCAAACTCTTTCAGAAACTACGTGTGATGGAAACAGCTAGTTCTCAGTATTATGCGTCTACGCGTAATTCAGAATTGTCGACATGTTGGTACAGAAAATAGCGTAGACAATTAATTTTGAATTAGATAATGTCGACAATTCGTAATATATATGGAATAGTCGTCACAAAGTAGATTATTGTTTTTTTTTGTTTCCGCCATTGTCTTTTAGTACGAAGTTGCCTCTCACAGTTTTCCAGTTCAACATGCGAATTTCCTATATTGTGAAAGTTTTAATTAATGGTAAATTAACCAAATAGGTGAGATTGTTGTATGCTTAAAATAGTTCAAGGTATTTTAATTCATTGCAACTTTTTGATTTACAATTCCGTATGATGTTTCATTGCCAAGATCTCGCGCTACATATTGAATGCACTACTGGAGAAATGAGTAACTTTTTCTCTTCCAGAGAATTTTTTTTTACCACTTTTCGGAAGTCACTATTTGGTCATTACGTTTCGAAAACATAATAATTTCAAAAATACTTGAAATAAACTAAACTGTTTTCGGTTCGCACCGGGTTTTAAGTTATAAGATAAAACATATATAGGTCAGTCGTGGGCAAGTAAAATGTTTTCTTGGTTCGTTTTTAGGTTCAAAGCTGCTTTAAAGAAATTAGAAAATTCAATGGTAGTCGGAATCGAGTTCATCTAGAACAATTTTAACGTGACTAAATTAAATGTCGTTGCGTATATGCCTCATCGATAATGCCTTACGCTAGATGCGATGAAAGAAATTGTCTGTGCAATTTCCTTTGCCATTGTTTGAAGATTCAAAACGAATTATGTATCCACCTTTATTATCCATGTTTAACATTTATTTCTTAAGCAAACCGATGTTATACCGGTATGGTGGCGATACGAATCGGTTATGTATATAATCGATTTTTGTCCGCTGAATTTACAAGCTTCACATAAATATTTGAGTAGTTTTAAGGAATAAAATTTGAAATGTTCATTGAAGTGCCGTGGTTTAAAGTAAGTTATTTTCTTATGAATTTTTACAAAATTGTACTAACACAGCTATCGTACATGCAAGAAATATCAATTTTTCCTATCATTGCCATATAAAAACTTGGGCGCAAATTTTACAAATTTTTGGTAGGATCAGCTGAAATGGTTCCGTTAACGATAAAATCATAAAATTTTAATGATTATATTTTACAGGGTGTTTCAAAAGTCGCGCCTAGTTGTTTTTGTAATAAAACATGGGAATACTCGTACTTAGATTTTTTCTGCGTTTTTTATTTTTTGTAAAACTATGGCTTTTAACAATTATATGTGAAAAATAACATCATTTAAATGTCTACCTCGGACACGTCTACAGACTTCCTTACGAAAATCAAAATTTTTAAGAACTCGCTCGCTCATTAATTTCGGTCCGAATGATGTTGTTCAGCTGTGCAATTGTTGTTGGTTTATTTACATAAACTTTACTTTTCAAGAAACCCCTAATAAAGTTAGTAAACTTTTAAACGATTAAACAAGGATTTTAAAAAACTTGTCACCGATACAAAAAAATCGTATTATACTAGTAAACTAAATGCTAACATTACAAATCCCAAACAAATGTGGAAATTATTTAATGAGATATTGACCAACGATCCCATATCCCTCAGGCGTAACAATAACAAAAGTAATTCCATTCAACTTAGAATTAATGACATTGTGTTAGTCGATCAATCAATTATTGCTAATGAATTTAATAAATTTTTTGCCACTATTGGAACATACATTTCTAATCAATCATCTTTAAGTCAATATGTTCTTGAGCCATGCAATATTATGAGAGAACTTCCTGTAATTGACCCAATTAATATTGAAGATCTTAAGAGTATAATTAGCAAGCTTAAAAATGACTCTTCTCCTGGTTATGATAATATTACAATTAAAATTGTGAAAGACCTGGTTAATATTATTTCTCCTTCGTTGTTGGTATGTTTAAATTCTTGGATAAAGGATGGGACCTTCCCTTCATTTCTTAAAATTGCCCGTGTTTCTCCAATCCATAAATCTGACGACCACTGTGCTATTAATAACTATAGGCCAATTTCCATCCTGCCTGTTTTTTCTAAAATCTATGAACGGATAATTCACTCAGCATTGATAGTTCACTTAAACTTTAACAAACTTATAAACTCTAAGCAGTTTGGGTTTACTAAAAATTGTAGTACTGTCTCTGCGGCACTGCATCTTATTGAAGGCATTTACGAGTCTTTGGAAAACAAAACCGCTACAGCATGTCTATTCCTTGATTTTAGAAAAGCGTTTGATTGTGTGAATCATTCGATTTTGAAAGACAAGCTAATGAATTTTGGTATTACCGGCCATGCATTTGAACTGATCTGCAGCTACCTGACTGATAGGAAACAAACTGTCCGCGTCGGAAAATATGAATCTTCTGCTCTTAACGTGTCGGTTGGTGTACCACAAGGGTCCATTCTAGGCCCTACGTTGTTTTTGATTTATGTAAATGACATTTTCAACTTAAACTTAAAGGGGAAGATTCAACTTTTTGCGGACGATGCTGCTCTGTTATATAGTTCTACATCATTTGAGCAGCTTCAATGTGAAATGGAAAGTGATATGATAATAATTAGCAGATGGCTAGGAAATAATAGATTGGTGTTAAATGCTTCCAAATCAAACTTTGTTACATTCTATTTAAAGCACAAACCGCCATTAATATTTAATGAAATTAATTTTCAAAATGAATCAATTAAACGTGTCGACTCCGTCCGATATCTTGGCTTGTTAATTAATTCGCAGTTATCCTGGATTAATCATATTAGCGGTGTAAAACAGAAAATATCGCCTATTGTTGGAGTTTTAAGACGAGTTGGACGATTTATACCCGATCCTCTTAAATACAATATTTATTATAGTTTTATCCACTCTCATCTATCATATTTAATACAAATTTGGGGTTCCTCAAGCAACATTCATTTAATTGATTTACAAACTTTACAAAACAAAGGATTGAAAGCATTAAGAAATTTACCCCTGTTAACGTCAACTAATCTTCTTTACAATAATAAAATTCTTCCAATTCCTTCTATAATTGACTATCAGTACATCATGACAATTTATAAGATCAGACATGGGCTTATGAGGTATAATTCAGAATTCCAAACGAACATTTCTGCCACAGGAAGAATTACACGTAATTCATTAAATTATCGCCTCCCGAATTATAAATTTAAAACGACCCAAAATAGTATATTCTATAAAGGTGTAAAACTTTTTAACAACCTCAGTAATGAAGATAAAGATGATAAAATTTCAAATCTCAAGTCGAATTTAAAAATGACTCTATACGAACAGTTTATTGCTAACTATAATACTTATCACTAACAATTTTATTTTAAGTTTATCCTTGTCCCTCCTCTATTCAAATTGTTGTTGTTGCTATCATTAATGCTATTTAATCAGATTATTACGTACAATATTTAATAAATATTTATATGTATTTATATATGCATCATTCTCTTGTTAATATTAAAACTTATAGAAATTAGAAATATTTTCCTTTATGAAAATTGTAATATTTTTTCCTTGGAAAATAATAAAAAAAAAAAAAAAAAAAAAAAAAAAAAAAAGTTATCTAATGGCTCGCATGATCTAGGTCACGCAAGTTTATGTCACCAGTTGATAATGATCTGGTTATTTTAATTTTTGTGTTAATTGAATTTTGTAAAGATGCAAATGCAAATCCTTATGTAAAATTCGCAAAACATTCGATAGATGCCAGATCTTTCTATAATAATAGTAATAATGTTATACGGTAGCGCTCACCATTGACAGTATAACGGCGGCTCCTTGCTCATTTTCAAAGAAAAGTGGCCCAATGATGCCACCGGACCGAAATCCGCACGAAACAGTCACTCGTTGAGGATGCATCGGCTTCTCTACGATCACGTGTGGGTTCTCCGTTCCCCAAATGCGACAATTCTGCTTGTTTACATAGCCGCCATGATGGAAATGCGCCTCATCCGAAAGGATGATTTTTTGCCAAAATCGGCATCTTCTTCAAGCCGATCGCAAACCCACTCAGCGAACCGAACACGCAATGAGTGGTCTCTTTGCTCAATTTCTGAACCAATTGAACTTTATACGGTGTCATACCAAGGTCTTTATGCAGAATTCGTCTTAATGTTGTGCGTGAAATGTTCAATTCTTGAGCAAGATGGCGAGTTGACGCTCCCGGCTACTCACGCACATTCTCGGCTACAGCATCAACATTTTCGGGTGTACGCTTGGTTCGTGTTGGTTTATTAATTAGCAAGCCTGTTTCTTTAACGTTATTCACGAAATAACGCACATATGGAGCTCCCTGCGCTTCGTTTCTTCCGAAAACCGCACGCAATTTTCGCACACATTCTGCATCATTACCACGATTTTCGAACTATTGTTTCAATATTTCCCAGCGTTGTTCAAGCGAATACACAACCATTTTCGTTCAGCGGAAGAATAAAACTAACTTTCTGTCAAATCAGAAGTGACATAACCCTTACCATACTCAAAATAACCGCTAGTTCAAAAAAAAGTTAGATGGCCTACCCTATATACAGAAATATATACAATAATAAATGATACAAAATATTTACAAATATGTACCATTTAACAATAGCAAAAATTATTTATCCATTATAAAGTTAAATATAACTTTTTTATAATTATTAACAGAGGTGATTTTTTTACCGCAGATGGTAAACTGTTCCAAGTGACAATCGCATTTGTTAAACCCGAATTATTATAAACATTAGTTCTGTTAACGGGTAAATTAATATTTTTTGTTCGTAATGACTGAGAGAAATTTATCATTCAAGTACAATGGACATCCTGATTTAATTATTCGAAAAATAAATAGAGCAGTCCTATAAAGATAAAACTCAAACAAGTCACAGCCAAGAACCGAATGTTTAAATTCAGAAACGTGATCAAATTGTTTTTGCAGCAATTGTGTATGATTAACACAGTCAAAAGCCTTAGAGAAGTTCAATAGTACTGAAATCGCAAATGAGTTTCGCTTATCCATAGTAGCAAAAACATCATCAACTATATGAATAAGTGCGGTTATAGTACTATGACCAGATTTGAAACCCGATTGGAATTTACAAAGAAAATTGAAACAATTAAGATGCTCAAGCATTTGTATTTGCATAATTTTTTCCAAAACTTTAGAAAGGGCTGGCAAAATACTGATCGGACGAATGTCGGAAACAGTGGAAATAACATCCTTCTTAGGAAGAGGTGTTCCTCTTCCGAAGCCACTTTCCATAGATTAGGAAATACTGATTTCGTTAAACACTGATTAACAATGAATGTGATATGTGGCAAAAACAAATCAATAAATAATTTTAATATTTTAAAGTCAATCATATCATATGCCATTGAATCTGATTTTCATTCAGTACCATCAGCTCATCAACAGAATCAATGCAAATGTATAACCATTGGAACTACTATAATCAGAATTCGGTAAAGGCAAAACACATAAAGATTCACTATAATTACTTATACCGTCTAATATGTCATTAGCAGAAAAAGTAATAATTCCTTCAGTAGACGAACATGAAATACCAAGCAATTTTAAGTTGTTCCATGTTGATTTAGGATTATGCATATTCCCAAAATAAAACTTATTTTTCACTTGATTGATGTACGCATTAGTTTTATTTCTAAAAAATTTAAACGATTCCAAATCAATTACTAAATTGGATCTTTTATATTTTTTGTGAGCCAAATCTCTACGCGCCATTAAGTGCAAAATCTGTACATTTAACCAAGGAGCAGTAGGACATTTTTTAATACTTAGTTTCCGAGGTATACTTGCAGAATCTAACTGCAACACATATGTATTAAATCTATGATCGATATCGTTAATGTCACTATAAAAATAGAATCCACCCCAACCTAAAAAAAGGAAATAGCGTTATAATCACGAACTATGGAATAATAAATTTTGTCTCTAGTACGACAGAATTTGTAGTAAGCATAAATCAAGTCATGATCCGAAATGGCTAGCGGTACCTGCCATTGACCAACAGAAATAATATTACATTTATCGGGCACATATAAAATAATTAAATCTAATAAAGTGCTGTCTAATCTAGTTGGATTAAAAGGTAAATAGCTCAAGTTATGTAACCTCAACAAATCACTTAGCTTATTACTTATCAACGTGTTAAAATTAAAATCTGCACAACATATAACTTTCTTATATTGTGATAGGTATTCTAAAAAAAGCAATTCAATATTATTAACATCATCGGCACAAGCAGGACGAGGATTATAAATAATAATTATAAGGATTTTACCAATACGTTCCGTAAGCTCCAATACTAAAATTTCTACTTTACCAGAGGCACCGTAGAATATTTTTTTGATTTTTAATGCAGATCGATTATAAATGGCAACTCCACCCCATCGCGTATTGTTCATTCGGTCAAAACAGATAATATTATAATTATTAATACGAAGTGACTTGTTTAAAATTTTACAGCTTAGAAGAGTTTCTGTTCGTGCAAGGAAGTCGAATTTGACTCATTTAATAAAATTGTAACGTCATCAAAATGTTTTACTAAACTTCGAACATGAATCCATATTTATCTGCGGATTGTCACTTGGAACATACCACTACATGAAAGGTAATTTATTCTATAGATGTGTTGATTGCAGCAGGAATCCGAAACTTCGTATGATGAGGCAATCTCGTTCGAAAATTTACATTATTAAATTCCCGAATATTTACTCCAATTGGCCCCAATATTAGGATCAAGAGCCTTATCACGTAAATCAGCAGATAAACCCAATTTGAAACATGTATATTGTAAGGACCCAAGATCTTTTCCTTTGAGCACTAATTTAAATACCTTACAATTATAAGTATCCAAACATACCATTAACAAAATATCATTTTCGGTTGTATCGGTATTGAATTTCGATAACTGTAACCAAAGCATCGGTATAATCGTTTTAACGCCAAAATTTTCATTATAGCACTTAGTACCACGAATCGGTTTATTTGTTACACCAGAAGTAGAACTATTGCCTTGACTTGCAGATTTAATAACAGGTAAAATGCTATTAGGAAGGTCAGAAGTAACAGCACCTAAATATGGTTGATTGACTGCTGTAGACTCAGCAGATGATAAACCCAAAGACAAAGACGATTTTCTCAACCTCGTAACTGTGGAAGATGGGTTGGATGCAGCCCATTCAGAAAATGGGTTTTCTAACGAACTCGTATTGGAAGATACGGCAACAACAATTAGAGGTAAGCTAACCCCTGCAGAAATATCACGTGATGAGCAAAAAGATATTGACAAGGTATCCAACGGCAAAGCAGCAGGGTTTTCATATGGTGCCGTATTTAGCGAAAGTGGCAGTTGCAGATCTGGTACGTTTTGTTGTATATGTAACGGGTGTCCGCCGTGATGGTATACTACTTTGTTTGTTTATGATTTTTGATTAAATGAAAGAGAATGGATCTTATATTGATAATATGTTTTATTTAATGTCGGCAATTATGTATGGAATACAATATCAGATAAATGTCCGCCTCTGTTAGCCTCACAAATGCGAGCCCTTTTGAGCACATTTTTCATTACATTCTCACACATTTCACGCGGTATTTCATTAATTTCATCACGAATATTTTGTTTGAGTTGCTCAAGCGTTTCTGGTTTGTTTGCATAAGCCTTGATTTTTAGATATCCCCACAAAAAGAAGTCCGGAGCAGTCAAATCAGGTGACCGTGGAGGCCAATCAACATCACCATTTTTTGAAATAACTTGTTGTGGAAAGAGTTCTCGCAGTAATTCTATTGTAATACTGGCTGTATGCGATGTGGCACCGTCTTGTTGATACCACATGTTAGTCAAGCCCAAAGTAAGCAGTTGTGGTGTTAAAAATCACGATATCGCTCCCCATTCACAGTTACCGTTACGTCGTTTTCATTTTCAAAGAAGTAAGGTCCAATGATTCCTCCTGACCAAATTGCACACCAGACTGTCACTTTTAATGGATGTAAAGATGACTGATGAATAATGTGAGGGTTTTCCATTGCCCAGAACCGACTATTCTGTTTATTCACATATCCATTTAAATGAAAATGTCCCTCGTCACTCATTATGATTTTTTCATGAAAATCGGGGTTGTCATGGGCGAGCTGTAACATCCTATTGACACGATGGTTTATCGAATATTTTTCCATAATAAATTTGCCACGTGTCTACTTCACGACTGTCAAGTATGAACTGTCTATACTAATATTCGCCTAAATGGCGGCAAAACAAAGTAGTATACCTTCCCGGCGGACACCCTGTATATTTGACGAAACAGAAGGTAGACAAATCTGAGAAATACGTTCTAAAATTGTATTTGTTCTTTGTTTTTCATGACTTCATCCGAAAAACAAAGAAGTCTCTTCAAATTTTCTCACTAACCTTTGAATTGTTGACTCATTTGGACGATTATTTACACGAATTTCACGTTACGTATTTTTAAAGATCGATGATTTTAGTATTGATTGTGTTAGTATTAATCGTTAAAATTGTACATCGCTGTCTACTTCACAAACGTCAAAAATGATATAAAAAAGGTTGCGTTTAGAAATTAATTAATACTGACATCTAGGCGTAACTTTTGAAAGACCCTTTATTATATTTATTTATTTAAATATATCAATTCTATGATTCACATGTGTGATTTCAGATTATTTAGTTTAAAACAAAAATTATATTAAAATAATAATTCAAACAAAAAAATTTAAACCAAATTTTGATTTAACATTTAAAAATTTTAAAAATAATTCTTCATAATATTTTTGAAGTTGTCTTTTGATAAATTAAAGTCAAATAGGTCGCCGATGATGTTGAATATTGGATGTTAATAGAAAGAATAATTTTTGACATTGTAAACATTCTCTACAATGCCGGTGTTTTTTTCGTTTACATACATTCTCTACTCATGTAGAATATTAAATATGTATGGGGTGTAGTCAATATGGCACAACACTGCTAGTTCTTAATTAACCAGAATGTTGAATTTCAAATTAGATATTAAATACTAAAGATCATGATCATGAGTTCAGCTTTAACGCTTATTTCTATCTTAAAAGTTACATCAGTATTACAATACTTATCCGCTACAAATTCGTTAAGAGGGAAAAGTAAAAATATATGCACAAGAGAAAAATTTTCTAATAAATTTCCCAATATATAAATTATCCTATTTTTAACTTTCCTCGATGTACACAAAAAATTATAAACAAGAAAACCATTAATAACATTTAGTCTAAATTACAATAAAAGTAATAACAACATGAAATACCTTAAGCAACATAATAAAAAAACTTCCCTTTCTTTTCTATGGAGTCGTAAAGTTAAACTTTTATTTTATTTGTTTATAATATCTTCTAAACACGCAATTATGTTATATTTTTTTATGTTTTGTAATATTTATTCTTTATTGGAACCCACCGATCAACAAAAGAATAAAATCATGCTTCAAAATGTTTAACATTTTTGCCACATACACATACACCCGCAAACCAGACGAAAACAATTTGTATTTGTGAAAATTAAAAGTTCGGTTTTTCCAGTAAACAAAAGCTCATCAAAAATCATAACCATACATTCATCGTATAAAAGTTGAAATGAAAATTATGAATACACAAAAAAATGTTTGATGGAAAAAATTTAAAAAAATTAAATCACAGTTGGATGCTTCAATTAATTTTAATTTCCTGATATACCCTGGCATACTTAAAACTTGATGAAAAATTGTATTTAAAAATTTCCAAACCTCAACACGAAACAAAACAACCTTTAAGGCGCGCACATGCCCAAAAGCTAAAATATCGAACATATTACACACCGAAACCATATTAAACGAAAGCAAATATTTTATTTTCGTACATAAAGATAAAGTAAATTATTCTAATTAAATTAAGAAATATTTACAAAAGATTGATTCGGCAACAACAAAAATATGGTAAACTTACTTATTGTTATATCCTTTTGTGAGCATCATGACTTTATCGTTTTCATTCCATTGTGTAGTACGCTGGCAAATATCTGAAACGAGGGTTAACAGATAAAACAAAATTATTGTGATTTATTTGTTATATTTTTTGTAATTAGCTTGTGGTTTGTGTCGGTAATGAAAGTTCAACTTTTTTTTCGGGTGTTTGTTTTGTTTTGTTTTGAAAAAAAAAAACTTTAACTCGTTAATTTAATTATTAAAGATTATTATTATTTAAGCTCAACAATAGAATAGTATTTTTTGTGGGGATTTATATGCCGGATTGGGAATTAAGTATGCTGGGTATATTGGAACAGGTCATGCAAATATAAATTTTCTGTTTGTCCTATATACCAAAATAATACAATATGTACCCCTACCCTCCTTACAATTGTAAGAAAGATGTAACGGTATCTTGAATCTGTATATTTTATTTTCTTACACTGTATATAAGAGGGTTTATAATTTGTTTTCAAATTCGAATCCAATTTCGAATCATTCTCCCAACTAGTTTTAAAAACTTATCTTCCATGGTTTCGGGTTGCTACGTGGCCACAAGTATTCTTCTTAATCCTTTAGATATAAAGCTCTTTTTATAAATGTTTTCATTAACTTGTATCATGGTGAAATAGAATGCAATTGATCAAATCGCTCGTAACTAACATTAACCTATGTAAATATGTATCTTTGTAACTTCTGTCTTACTATCGTAGTTCTTATTTGGCATAAGTATTAATTTGTCAGTTTTGAGAAAATTTATTTTTAAGTTTAAATGTTTAACAAGCAAGCCAGTTATGATTAATCTGGGTCTTCTTTATTTTCCGCAAATCATATTTTCCTGTAGTTGTCCCTCGTTTTCCCGGAAAATGCAATCATAAAATTATTCTTCATGCCATGTTCGTGTATGTCGCTTAATCGCAATTATTTCCAGGGGTTAAACCTATTTGATGGTGATACAATTCTACAGAACTAACAAAACAAATGTCATGGTCTTGCTTCAAGACAGCCATTTTTGAGCTTGCGCAACATTGTAAAGTTTATCAGGTTGAGATTAAAATACTAATTTATAATACTTCAATTATATAAAGAATACTTAAGTATCCAAAAACATCACAAAATAATATCAATTTATACTAAGTTCGTTTGTACAGGGTGACGCAAAACGACCGTTCTAGTATGAATGTTTAATACATTTTTTTATTATGTTGTTTTCTTTTCTTTTTCAGAATTTTGTAAAGAAGACTTGAGAAATGCATAATGGAACAATCACAATAGAACAACGAATTAAAATAATTGATTTTTATTATGAAAACCAGCGGTCATTTACATTAACGCAGCGTGCTTATCGACGGTATTTTAATGTGCGTTCTGTACCGTATACACAAACAATAAGCCGTTTGTTTAAAACATTTTAGTAACAAGGTGGCGTAAGGAACCACTCAGGTTCCAGAAGACGATGTACGACACGCACGCATTATAATATTCAACGTGTACTAGAGAGTGTGCAGAATAGTCCAGAAACGTCAACAAGGAGATGTTCATTGAGAGTATCGCGAAGGCACGTACAGAGAATTTTGGTCCCATTAAGAATGTTCCCACATAAAGTTCAGCTTGTGCAAGCATTAAGACCGACAGACTAGAACGGCTTGATTTTCCCATTTCGCTACAAGGAAAAGTATAGCCGCTCGAGATTTCCGCCACAGAACTGAAAAACAACATTTGAAATGAAATCCTGATCATAACACCTGCAATTTTGAAAAAGTTATTGAAAATGTGTTAGAAAGAGCACGAATGTATGAGGCAGGAAATGGCCCTTACGAGATATAATTTTTCACGTTTAAGCCAAAAAATTGCCGTGGAATATACTGAATTAAAAAAAAATTAAATAAAATTATTAAACATTCACAGTACGGTATTTTTGCGTCACATACGTATAACATGCTAAAATTAAATTCAAAATTCATATTATCCTGATTCATTTCAATACTATTATGTTCAAATAAATCTCTATCCCATTTTGTATTGAAATTGGCATGGACCAACGCCAGGTAGTTTCGGTATTACTTTACGTATATTCGCATCGATACTTTCATCTATCTATCTATATACCGGGTGTTTCTTTTAAAATGAGACGATCAAATATCTCGAAAAATAGCCACTCTACGGAAAAAATTGTCCATAATCAAAATTTAATCATACCGCGGGGGAAATACATTAGTGCAAAAAAAATAGTCCCCCACCCCCCGCTTTGTAGGTGGGGCGGGGATAACTTTTAAACTAAGATAGGAAGCCATATTTTTTATTGCAGATTCTACGACTAAAAGTACGTATGATTTGAATGAAATATTTTGTTCGGTTCATGATAGATGGCGTTGTAATCGACGAAATTCAATTTTTTCAATTTCTCCTTCTTAGAACACACGCATTCGATTCTGCAATACGTTTGAAATAAAAAACATCATGTTTTCATTGGAAATACTCGAAATTTGTCATCAAAACAATTTATTCAGTTTTGTAAATCACATTTAATGTTTGTGTTATTTCTTATCTTCATGTTTTTCGTAATTGCAAAATAAACGATAAAATACTTTAGAATGGAGCGTTTAACTGTGCCAGAGAAAATTGAAATGGTTCTGGTTTATGGAGAAGCTGGCAGAAATCTTGAAAATGCTGTTGCTATTTACGCTCAACGTTTTCCGGATAGGATTCGTTCACGTGCTTCATTTGGCCGTACTATCAAACAATTTATTACTGATGGAAATGTTCAACCGAAAAAGAGGACCCGTATAGCAACTGGAGAAAATAATGAAATTACTGTATTGGCAGCAGTGGCTCATAATCCTCATGTTAGTACACGAGAAATAGTTCGCGATTCCGGATTGTCCCTCACCAGTGTTTGGAGAATTTTAAAACGGCACAAGTATCATCCATATCATGTGTCTTTACACCAAGATCTTCATGGCGCTGATTTCCAAAATCGGGTAACTTTTTGTCAATGGGCACGTGAACAAATACAACAAAACACCAATTTTTTTCGTTGCGTAATGTTCTCTGACGAATCGTCTTTTACAAACCATGGAACGGTTAATCGACACAACATGCATTATTGGAGTGTTACAAATCCGCACTGGCTTCGTCAAGTTGAACATCAGCGTCCTTGGACTGTCAACGTGTGGCGAGGAATAATTGGCAACAAACTCATACTCCCCCTCGTACCGATACATTTTGGAAAATGAACTGCCAATATTACTTGAAAATTTGAGCTTATTCGGTGGTGGCACGTGAAATACTTGATCGTAATTTCAATGGTCGCTGGATTGGTAGAGGTAAATTGGCCTGCCAGATCACCAGATCTTACTTCGCCAGATTTCTTTTTGTGGGACTATCTCAAAGACAAAGTTTACAAACAAGAACCAACAACACGTGAGAACATGATTGAGCGAATCAGAAATGCGTGTGCTGAAATTCAACCAGACACACTTCTCAGTTGTGTACAATCATTTGAAATGCGTATTAATAAGTGCATTGAAGTCGCAGGCCATCATTTTGAACACTTATTTTAAGCTAAAATTATTTTATTCACCTGCCATTTACATTAATAAATTGTTTTGATGACGAATTTTGAGTATTTTCAATGAAAACATGATGTTTTTTATTTCAAACGTATTGCAGAATCGAATGCGTGTGTTCTAAGAAGGAGAAATTGAAAAAATTGAATTTCGTCGATTACAACGCCATCTATCATGAACCGAACAAAATATTTCATTCAAATCATACGTACTTTTAGTCGTAGAATCCGTATCTGCAATAAAAAATATGGCTTCCTATCTTAGTTTAAAAGTTATCCCCGCCCCACCTACAAAGCGGGGGGTGGGGGACTATTTTTTGCACTAATGTATTTCCCCCGCGGTATGATTAAATTTTGATTATGGACAATTTTTTCCGTAGAGTGGCTATTTTTCGAGATATTTGATCGTCTCAGTTTAAAAGAAACACCCGGTATATAAAAATGAATTCCTGTTTGTTTGTTTGTTCCGAATGTGCGTCTCAGCCGCTCAACCGATCGCCATGAAATTTTTACCATGTACAAGTTGCAAATCCAGAACCAACCTTACGATATTTTGGAAGGGGCTGGACGGGCTGCGGTACAAATTGTTTCGAAAATTTTAATTTTTTTTTAATTTTTCCACGAAAATGAGTTTATGGGGCTGGTTATATGAAATTACTGACATGTTCGAATCCGAGGTGCCCAGCCCTGGATCAAAAATTATTTTTTACGTGTATATAGATACAAATATTTGATTATTCCAAAATGACTTTTCAGTCGCTCAACCGATCGCCATGAAATGTTTACCATGCAAATGTTGCATGTTCAGGACCGATTTTACGATATTGTGAAAGGGGCTGGACCCCGAGGTCTAGGGGCTATGGTACAAATTTTTTATAAAATTTAAATTTTTTTACGAGAAATTGTCTTGGAAAGGGGTTATATGAAATAAGAGACATGTTCGAATTCGGGGGGTCCGCCTCTGGATCAAAAATTCATTTTTACACGAAAAGATACAATTATTTGATTGTTCTGAAATAAAGCCTTAGCCGCTTTACCGATCGCTATGAAATTTTTACCATGTATATGTTGCATGTTCAGGACCAAGCCCCCGATACTTTTGAAGGGGCTGAACCCCGGGGTCTAGGGGCTGTGGTACAAATTTTTTCTCAAATTTCAATTTTTTCAGATTTTTTGACGGGAATGACTTTAGGAAAGAGGTTATATGAAATTAGTGACATGCACCAATCCGGAAGTCTGCCCTGGATCAACAAATCATTTGTACATGTATAGATACAATTATTTAAATGTTCCGAAATAGCGCCTTAGCCGCAAATTTAGAAACCAAAAAGGATATCTAGCGTGCGATTGTTATACACAAATCATACCTCTACTATAATTGATTTAATTATTCAAATTAATTTTATTAATTTAAATATAAGATAATCTTTCATCACTTTAACTGAAAACAAATCTCTGAACACTTATATTATCCATACTAATAATCCATTTTTACTGGTTTGACATGTACAGCGAGTTCTAAATACCACATAACTTCAGAAATAATTATCATTCTATTTAAATCCACTATTGCAAAATAGTAGTTTCATACTAAACGCCAATAGTTTATTGCTTTATTTAGTTTATTACTTAAATAATCAATGATTGTTTCATAAAATCAATTATAGGAAAGGTACTAAAAAATATTGTACGTATAAACTGATTTACTTTGAAAAGTACTAGCGTTTTATATTTGAAAATAGTATCTTCTACAAGAAACATCCTTGGATTCAAATTATTGTACGTGTAAAATTGCCTTAGTTTGAAAAAACTTCTTTTGTTTTTCGAAATGTCATTTTCAACCACAGTTCGCGGTAAAACGTATCGAAGTGGACGTAGTTTTAATCGTTTTGAATAAATTAATATTAATTTGTGTTTCGGATGCCATTGTTCTCGATTAGTTAGCTATATTGCAATAAAATAATTGTTGCATCATTTTTTATTGATACCGTTCTCTAGTGATGGTTTCGAACTGATCCCACCAGATGCAAAGCGTTAGCGTCTTGCCATGAATATTTGGTTTGACAGTTAAAGTTGATGCATGATCGTTGTTTTAGTGCATCCATCTTTCGTATCCCGTCACGATTCGATGCAGAAAATCCTTCCAATTTTGTCTTTGGAGCAGTTGTTCGCACATGAAATTACGGCGTTCGACACCTCTTACCTTGAGTTCATACGGAAACCAATTTCCTTGGTTTTGCACAATACCCATGGTCTTAAGAAGGTTTTGAATCGCTTGTTCAGTCATTCCCACAGTTTCAGTGATCTCCTCTTGAGTTTGGCACCTCACCGCTTTCTTTCTCATTGGTGTCAAAATCGCCACTTTTAAAACTGCGGAAACAGTACTCACATCTTTTATTGGAGCATGTTCCCCATATGTTTCACACAGCAATCGATGTCCATTAGCTGCAATTTTCTTCAAATTAAAACAAAAAACAGCGCTCCCCACAAATTATGTTGTGTTTGCACCTTAAGGTTGACATGATTAGAGCACAAGAAATATGTTGTTTATACTTCAGCGAAATGGCACATACTGATTTTAGAGGGAAATGATGACGCTTTAACTTAAATAGTTACAAGATGTCGCGATGCGATTTAACACTAGTTACGCCATCTTTTGTAAATCCCTCAAAACTTATTTGTACCTCCAATAGTTGCTCTATAATAATGAGATTTCATTATTGGAAAGCTTTTAATGTGATCCCGTATCTACCTTAACAAGATGATGCATTGGTGTCAGTGTCCGTGGTTTTTGTGTGGCCAATGCCGTAAGGAAGAAAATTTTGCAAACTCGCACGTTGTTTATTTATAAAATAGGACTAAATATAAACCTTCTCGTCTTTATTTATAACTTTTGGTTTTTTTAAATTTTGGTACTTTTCTTGTAAATTTTGAACCGAAATGTAATTTTTCGTTTACGCTTAGGCTCCAGAACATGTCGTGAATTTTATCCGATTATTCGATCTCGAAATTGTTAGCTAGCTGTACAAATTCATAACGATTGTTGCATGTTTTTGCATTACGTTGACGATTGAATATTTTATTTCCTTCTTCTTCGTCAATAAAATGCTTAAGCTACAGATTTTAAATACTAGAATATCAGAAACCAACCTTACCATTTAGCTTCTGGTTCTATTGATTGAACTGATCTTGATTTTTAGCAGAGAAATGCATTTTTATTTACTTTTAAGTGTGTCTATTAGTTTTTATATTTAAAAAAATTAAAATAATTTTAACGTTTCTCCACCGGGGATCATGAAAAACTAACAACGTTCCTTTATTTTGGTTCTAAAAATTCACGTTCTATATATCGAAAAATATCACATGACTCAAAAACATCAACTGTCATTCGTTAATTAAAGGAGATACACTAGACTAGAACCATATATATACAACAAATATGAAATTTTTGCAGTTGTAGTTGGGTGGAATTAAACTAGATGACACACCATGTAACTAAACAACTACGGTAGATCGAACAATTTTGTCTAGAAGTTTGGAAATAACATGAAAAAATTGTTACATACATAATATAAATCCAAAATGACTTAAGCAGGATTTACACCTAGAAAGAACATAGACGACGTTATGTACAAATTTTCTGTTTCAGTAGTCTCGTATATATCAAGGCTTAAGGTATATGGACTTGGAACGGTTGCAATCAAATCGATTCGAAGTACAGACAGTTGTTTTTCACCGATAAAGCTCACGGTAATAGGGCGGGGTTAAAATCAAGGAAAAGGTTAAAACAAAGGAACACAAATTAAATGACCTCACTTTCCTTTCCTAAGCCTCATCCTTAAAAATTAGATTAGCTGCTCATCCTGAAAAGTGCAATTTGCGAAAAACAAGGAAATATTAAATTAACTCCGAGTATACAAAAGGACTTAACAATAACAAATTTGAGTTTTAATCGTATACTTTTAATTACATATAACAACAATTCAAAATCCACCATTAATTTAGGAAGAGAAACCAAAAAAAAATTAAATAAGTACTTATTGCAAATAATTAGAAAAAATGATGTCATATTAACGTGATGAACTAATTGTTACTGTATTGTGCAAATATCAACTGATGAATAATAAGACCTAAAAAGTAAATTATTTATTCCAAAAAAATTGAATTTTTGTAATACACCACCGTAAAATATAGTGCCTAGTGGTACGGGTGACATATGCCAATCAAATTTAAAATAAAGAAATTTAAGTAATTATACAATACAAAAAAAATGAATAGCATTATAACAATAAAAATGTTATTAATTAAATAATATAATATTGTTACGATTTCGCCTATTGGTTTGATGGGCAATTAATTCAGCGTGGCCGAGACATTTATTCAACAAAAATTGCTCATTTAAGGTTTAAAACATTACTAACATGTTCTGTGGCATTAGTGGCATCTGGCGTTGAATAGTAGCAGTAGTATAAATCGAACCGAGTCTAGAATGTTCGATCGGTGTATAAATACGAGTGCAACGAATACAGTCAGTCTGAATGTGTGATTTAGAAGATATGGTACGCGAGAGATTAAAAGCGAAAGTGAGAAGCAGGAAAATAGTAAATGGTGTTAAGTGAAAATAGTGGTGTAATTAAAAATAGTAAACGGTGTATAAAGTGAATTAATAAATAGTTGTAGAAATTAGTTGTAGTTGTGATTTAGTGTTGGTGAAATAAGACTGGCAAAATTATAGTCGGTATAAACCAGTAGTGGCGTAAGTATTTAGAAATTCCCATGTAAATTACGAGAATTGGTGTTATAACCATTAAATGCTATAACGTTATTCACAATTTAGTGATACGAACCGGCTTTGAAAGGGCAAATTCGTGATATAATAAAACAGGAATATAAAAACTTAACTTAATGTTGCGGCCGATAGCGCTGAGTGGTTTTCGTGGAATCCCTCGTATCGTAATGGTTTCAACCGAGTTACATTTTCACCATTGGCGATCACATCCACACACTATAGAGTGTGCTTTTTATATTAAGTTTTATTTGTATTATCATTATTTGTAGAAACATTTGGTTCTATGATGAAACCAAATTTCTCACAATGATTAGTTTTTGTTAAATTAATTTTAATAGAGCACAAAAATTTGTTGATCATGTGGAATCACGAAAAAAAATCTACCGTGCATCAAGTGTACGTTTATTTATATCATTCTTGCAACAAAATAGACTAAAAGGCAATCCACCAACACGGGATAATAAAGTAGCCTGGTTGCATTAAACAATTTTACCTTGGATTGAAATGATACAATGCAGTAGCTAATCGTTACACGGTTATAAAGGATTGTTGTTTAAGTTGATTAGTTCACTATGAAACGAGAAAGAATATTTCTTGAAACCCAACCAGCGTGTTAAAATTAATTAAACAAATATTAATTTATGACTAAACGGTACTGTTTCGACTTAATTAGAATCTAATTGATTACTTCACAATTGAATCCGTTTGATAGAAATTATGTTTTTAAGTAAAACAAGAAAGGCATGTTTTATTTCTTGGTTTATTTGGGAATCCGTTCATCTGGAGAAGTGTGTGTACAATATAAATCCTTACTCTAATATAAGATGGAAATGCCGACAACGAATATAGGTATTAATCTAATCTTCATGTGCCTCACGTCGATTTTTCTGTCTAAATTTCGGACTTACTAAATTACCAGTTAGTTCATACCAGTCATTCATAGATGGCACAAAAGAAAAAATTTGCTACGTAAATTAAGATTTATCAATATCCAAAATGTTTCTGATCAGCAGGATGAATTTCAGTTGTTTTGTAAATTAATTGAAATTAATTTAACCAAACTAGATTTTGAACATCCAAAAGAGTTATTTAAAAATTTCGATGAGCACCTTGATGAGCTCGGTACTTCTAGGGTCGACGGTTTCATCATGTTTGAATATAACTCGGGTTTCAGCATTGATCTTTGTTGTGGTGAAATTAATAAAATCAAGGAGGGAATGGTGGCCAATTAACTTGGGTTCCAGGAAAACTTACCAAGTTTGTCTAATGTTAGCTGTTTCTCGTACGCTCTCAAAGAGGTTCACTAGCGTTGTTTCGTGGAACAGCTACTTTTAGTGGTTGGGTGTGACACCAAAGGTTATCACACGTTATAAGTTAGCTCAAATATAAACAATAGGGGTTCATCACTACTAAATTATTTAAGTACTTTTTGAGTATGAGATCCTTAATTAAGGCTGTGAGCAAACTTTGGACTATTATATCTGGAGGAAAGCCGTTGCAATAAGTTTGTGCCTTTGTTGTTTTTGATTATTAGTATATTAAACTGGAAAGTGACTAATTATATTCTTTCCTCAGGCCACAGATGAATCAAATTTAATGTAAGCCTTAAAAGACCTCCTCTAGAACCTTATCGTAATAAGCAGCTTAAAAGAGTAATGTGACATAGAATTGTTAACTTCCTCTTTGATGGGTCAGGTCTTTATAATGTTAAAACAAAAATAAAAAATAAAAAACGCAAAATGACCTAAGAGTAAAATGAAAAAATTTATCGTTTAGATCGAATGGAAAATTTTCTTAGCAACGCAAACTAATATGAGAAGATTTAAGATCTGTTCGCTAGAGTTCCAATATGACGTGCTGTTAATAAATTAACTGTCTTTTAGACTTCGCCACACTTAATAGTGCGACATTATCATCAACCCTGATTGTATTGTCTCGTGATAATTAAACGTTTCTCTTAATTCGCCAAATTGGGACTTGGCCCACAGGCTGATAACTCTTGTCATCTACGTTTGAGTTTAGTCTCCTTCTTCAACGTTTAATCTTCTTATGGGCATATTGCAGGTATCCTTACCAGTACTTCGTTCTCTACCGATCACCGAAGACGACACAAATTTTGTCATTGATCAAGCCTTCGTAGCATGGATTGGATAAGTGCTCAAGTGACGCGTTTCCAAAGCGAAGCTAGATTATCATTCAGAGGTGGTTTGTCGCTTCTCTTGTAACTTGATTATTAATGAATTACACAATTAACTATACCAGGCTGGCTTTATTGCTCAGAGCTATGCAGCTGACCTGGTCATTACTACAAGGTACTATATGATTAAATACAACGTCATCTATAAATTGTTGAGATAGCCTTTTGAGAAGGGTTAGCTCGTTAATTTATTCAAGATCCGCTTACTGGTCTTTATAAATAAAGAACCAATTGTGAACTGTAGGTGACTTCTTTTTTTGGGGAAATCACTAAAACAGACAGTATCATACATCTTGGTGTTGCCATAAACAATAAACTACTATACCGGGTGTTTCTTTTAAACTGAGACGATCAAATGTTTCGAAAAATAGCCATTCTACGGAAGACGTTTTCATTGAAAATACTCGAAATTCGTCATCAAAACAATTTATTAATGTAAATGGCAGGTGAATAAAATAATTTTAGCTTAAAATAAGTGTTCAAAATGATGGCCAGCGACTTCAATGCACTTATTAATACGCATTTCAAATGATTGTACACAACTGAGAAGTGTGTCTGGTTGAATTTCAGCACACGCATTTCTGATTCGCTCAATCATGTTCGAGTATTTCCAATGAAAACGTGATGTTTTTTATTTCAAACGTATTGCAGAATCGAATGCGCGTGTCCTAAGAAGGAGAAATTGAAAAAATTGAATTTCGTCGATTACAACGCCATCTATCATGAACCGAACAAAATATTTCATTCAAATCATACGTAATTTTAGTCGTAGAATCCGTATCTGCAATAAAAAATATGGCTTCCTATCTTAGTTTAAAAGTTACCCCCACCCCACCTACAAAGCGGGGGTGGGGGACTATTTTTTGCACTAATGTATTTCCCCCGCGTATGATTAAATTTTGATTATGGACATTTTTTCCGTAGAGTAGCTATTTTTCGAGATATTTGATCGTCTCAGTTTAAAAGAAAGACCCGGTATATAGATTTCTAGAAGAGCTTAAGGAAAGTCATGCATTTTGGCTCACAAAATGCTTATGTTTATCTAGAAATCGTTTATTTTACTTCTCTCTTGCGTTTGTGTTGGTTGGTTACCTGTTAAATTTTGCTTTAACGAAACTTAAAATTTATCAGGGTATGGAGTGCAGGACTACTACAATGCCATGTCATCGACTCCGACCTCTTTAATTGAAACAGTTTTCATTACGGAAATAGCTTACTTCGCCGTGATTAAAGTTAGCGTGTGTTGCGTGGAACAACTTAGGATTGATTGAAAGATCCAGATTGGTTCTCAATCTTTTGAGTTCATCTGTTCCAGAAAATGGCTCGGTTAATGATAAATTCTTACTAGAATTTAACTTCGATAATACATTCTCATCAATGTTTTATTCATCGAAAGACCTATGCTTATTTTAAGATTTTAATAACTGGGTGCCGGAGTCGTTAGTTTTTTCACAGATGACTCTAATTATGAATCAGATGTAAATTTTAGAACATACTACCCTTCAATATTCTTAGGTCATACGGCGGTATAGGTTCAACCTGCTTAATGAACACTACTCTACGAACACTACTAACCTAGTTCAGGACTTTAAAAATGTGTATATCGTCGCTGTAATAACAGGATGCCGACCGTAAATATTCTTGTTCATTCTTTAGTCAAAGTGGGTTAACGTTGAATTTTTGAGACATGTAGCTCTTTTGAGCTTTAATAATGACAAGAACATTAATAAGAACTATGTCCATTATCAAGCCAAGCGTTATTGGCTTCCTTTTTCTGGTTGCGGGAAGGATAAATATTTATTTGCGAACCTAATTTATGGTTAATTAAATGCGCGTTTCTTCTTTAAACAAAAAAAGAAAACTGCTTTGGGTTCCGACTGCTTCTTTTGATAATTCATGGCCATTGTAAACATCAATCACCGGTCATTAAATGTAGGTCAGTTGTGTTTCCTGTCTTGGTTTACACTCTTTCACATAGGCGATATAACATTTAGGTACATTAAATAATACCATAAATTTGAAGAAATAGATACTGGTTATATTCGCTGTTCCGTTGGTCTCCGCCGGCCTCATATAATAACTGGTACCGATTTTATAAAATCACAAATAAATATTGAATGAGCTGCCACTGAATGAAGCATTTAGACATTGACATGCTCTATTAACCAAAAAATAATCACAAACGTAAACCGAGATTAACGGACATTATTAAACTTTGTAATATTTAATTACAAACTAAGTTTTCCACGAAACATGCTTTTCCACGAAACAAGGTTTTCACCCCACTTTATCTACATGTTATGTAAACTTTTTTCATATAATCATTATGATATTGATGATGTACATATATAACATATAAAATGCTATAATCAATTCCAAATATTATTTTATTTTGTATTTTTTCGAAAAATTAGTGTTGAAATCGAAAAACACAACATGAAAAATTTATTTTTCCAATTTGTTCATGTTTATACTTCTTCATATTTTTGGATTCATGATTGATGTTTTGTGTAATCTAATCAAGTAATATTTATGTATATGAAACATGTGTAAAATATATTTTATGTTTTTGTTTTAAATTATCATCGAAAATGTGTGGTGGTTATTGATTTTTTGTTATATTTTCTCCACTATGCTATAGTAACATTTCCATATCCAGCATAAAATAATATTGTGGAAAATTTTTCATTTTTATGTTATTCCAAATTTGTTTGTCTATGTACGGATATCTATGCTAATTTTCAATTACATTGTTTAATTGATCCGGGCATAGATTATACATTTGTGCATGTCTGTGCTTTCCCACAAATAAAATACGTCGCTATCATGTGTGGCTGAGATTTGATAGCAAATGAACTTTGTAAAAGTCGTTATAATTTCAAAGAAAATACCACAACCACATTATAGACGATTTGCACGAATATATCGATTGAACAACATTAGCAGACGAACAACTAAATTTGATTTGGAAAAAATTAAATAATCATAAAATAGTTTTATCTCATATCCAACTAGTTTTATAGTTTTTTAATGATTTGCAAATATTTCTTTTTTTTACTTGAGAAAATTAATTTCAACTATTTTAATTAAAACATATTTTGGTTACCGTAGTTCAACCGTACAAATATTTATCTAAATAAAAATAATTTGTTATTTCAAAAATGATGATTTACCAATTTATAATTAACCCTTACGATTACATAAAGGTAAATAACGCAAAATTCCAAACTACAATATTCAAAATAAATAAACATTTATTATGAAAGTGTTGTTTCTAACGAAAAAATAATACTTTAATACAGCATTATGTAAACGAATCCAAAAAGAATATTTCAGAAAATTGTATGAGTAATTTTTTACACTGTTAAACTGTGTTGAAATACACAGCTGTACGATATCAGAAAGAGATGGAAAGCACGTTGTCATATAAGAATTAAACTAAAAAATCATTTCTTCTCTTTCTTATGTTATTCAGCTCACTCGTTCTTTATTATAAAACTCATATTGGATTCTCATTTAAATCTTGAGTGGCATAATAACGCTAGTGATTCTATGCGTTCACACGGGATGTTAAATGAGAAAATCTTCGTTTCTTTCCCCTTTATACTTATATAAAAAGTTGCATAGTCCCGTGTGGAAGCACAGATTAAGTGTCTGTGAAATAAATAACAAAAAAATAACTCTCAAATTTAATATTCCAATTGTTAATTCAAACATTTCTGTTACACTGTTAAAACAAGGAATTTAATGTATCAAATATGTATATAAAATTAGAAACAGTTGGCCAACTATTTGCAATTCTACTCAATCAAGAAAAAACAATTTTTTGTTCATTACTGTAGGTTTTTATTTGAATAAAAATCAAATTTTGATAGAATCTTTATTAAATCAAATGGGTTGGGATGAAATAAATTTGAGATGTTTCATACACTTAGAAAATTTATTTGTTAACAGAGCGGGAATGGTTTTGAACAAGATCAATTAAAAAGTGTTCCTTGTTGAGTAATTAAGGTTCGAGGAACAACAATTTAAGGAGTTTTTCTGTGATGATAGCTTTCTCTTTAAGTACGTGCAGAAGCAGATAAATT